>CM029602.1:93286444-93573394 GCA_017311375.1 Mytilus coruscus | reverse complement strand
AAAATAACGAAATTAAATAGCCGCTAAGTGGTTAAAAAGGCTAAAACGCAAAATAAAGTATCTGGCGAAAATTAAGTTGGTTTACAGTAGCCCTAATACCTGTATCCCAATAAACATGCCATTATTAAAATAAATTAACAACATGTGATTCATTTTTTACAGAGATGGGTCAGGGCATTCAAAGAAGAGTCGTACAATATTCGCATTACAACAACCAATGGTTTAGAGAGAAAACATAGGGATCTCAAAAAAACATACCTTGTCCAGTTCAGTGAAGGCAGCATTTCCAGTCTTGCTGTTACACTAGTAAATGAATTCCTGAAAGACAGCTATAAAATGTAAATACTTTAAAATAGAACTTGATATCAATATTAACTAATAAATGCCAGCTACTTAACAACTAACCACAAATACAAAAGCAGTTGTAGAACATTTTAATATTCTTATACTTTACTGTTGAGATGATTATATTCCCAGATTAACTAATCATTAAATTATGAATACATTAAAAATAAAGGCACAAATATCTACTGCTGTGAGAAACCGATTAAAACTAGTCTGTAATAATTTTATATGATTTGAAATTGGAATACTTTGATATGGTTGGTAGTGCAGACTTCCTTTAGTTGTTCTTGACGTTGTTGTTCAAAAAGAAGTGGACCAAATCACTCACAAACATATCATACGAAGGACTTTTGTTTGTGAGTGAATTGGTTGGGTTTATACACCGATAAATTCCTTTCAAAAGGCGTGTAAAACTATTATAAATCCTTGTAAAACATAGAACTATTGAGAATAGCATTTAACTAAAATTTCTAATCAAAGTCTTTATCATATTAATATTATTTAACTCTTACTTCCAGGTACAAATCTTACAACGTGCAAAGTTTGGATATTTGCAGAAGGTACCATAACGAGATTCGAATTCCTCCACAATAAACCAAAGATGTTCATAGAGCACTGTCTCCAAAGATTGCCACCAAATGTGAACACTATTCCATCAACTAATTTTCACGAGAAAATGGCATCATGAATGTTGAAAGTGTAGACAGCAACAACACCTACATCATTGAAGTTGGTGCAGAACCGAAATGCTCATGCAAGGACTGGTTAAACACCCATCTACCATGCAAGCACCTCCTTGGTATGTTTATTGTAGTTGAAGGTTGCAGTTGGGATGACATGCCCAAGAGTTATACAAGCTGTCCACACTTCAACCTGGATCCACATCTTAAACAACAAGCTATGGCATCTGTCAAACAGTCAACTTGCACTAACCATCTTGAAAATCTAAGCCAGTGCAATTTGGAACGTGTTGTGGATCCTGTAGAAAAGATGGAAGTTGAAACCATTATAAATGAACCAAATGATTGCAGAGCAATTGCTCCCGGAAATGAACTAAAGAAATCTTTAGCTGTGCTGAAGGACATCCAGAACAGTCTTTTTTTAATTCGGAACCATACTGATCTTTCAGATATTTACACTCAGCTGCAGGCAGTCCAATCAAACATTAACAATAAGATCCCATGTGAAGCTGGTCTTCCAACTCTAACAACCACAAAACCAACAAAGAGAGCTAGGAAGTTTATTAACCTGCCACCAAGAAAAAAATTCATTCCAACAAAAAAAGCCACCGAGAAGCAAATCAACATCCCAAAAGATGTCATTGTGGAAGGGACATTTGACCTTCCAATTGACCTCTGTAGAGAAGAAGATGTTGAAAGTCCGTTGGAAAATCTAGAGTCATCACCTCTAACAGATAGTGAAAGAGGTTTGCTATTTTTTAAACTTTAAAGTGTTATATGTTTGTTGCCTACATATATAAACAGCTAAATCTTAATTCTCTCTACAATGAAATGCTTTATTGTAAAATGTCCTGTATTCACATGATGAAATATGAAGCCTGTCTGAGGGATATGTACCTTTTGTTAAGATACCAAATATATGTTGCATTTTAAAGAAATTTAGGTCATATATAATTTACATATGATTAACGGAAGTTATTATTATCATGACACATATCTGCATGCATCCAGATCTTTTGAAATTGTAATCTTTGTAACGATACTTTACACCTCACTTTCAGTAATCAAGATGTCTTGTATTTAAAATTGAGAATGGAAATGGGAATGTGTCAAAGAGACAACAACCCAACCACAGAACAGACAACAACAGAAGGTCACCAATAGGTCTTCAATGCAGCGAGAAATTCCGCACCGAGGCGTCCTAAGCTGGCCCCTAAACAAATATATATACTAGTTCAGTGATAATGGACGTCATACTAAACTCCAAATTATACACAAGAAACTAAAAGTAAAATAATACAAGACTAACAAAGGCCAGAGGCTCCTGACTTGGGACAGGCGCAAAAATGCGGCGGGTTAAACATGTTTATGAGATCTCAACCTCCCCTATACCTCTAGCCAATGTAGAAAAGTAAACGCATAACAATACGCACATTAAAAGTCAGTTAAAGAGAAGTCCGAGTCCGATGTCAGAAGATGTAACAAAAGAAAATAAACAAAATGACAATAATACATAAATAACAACAGACTACTAGCAGTTAACTGACATGCCAGCTCCAGACCTCAATTAAACTGATTGAAAGATTATGTCTTCATCATATGAATATCAGGCACAATCCCTCCCGTTAGGGTTTAGTATCATACCATCATAAAATATATGAGAAGAGCATAACCCGTGTCATGCCAACAACTGGTTTTAAATAAATGTGTTTAGTTCCGATGCAAAGACCCTATAAGTGAATCAATATTAAAGCCAAAATATGCAATCTTTAATGACCTGACAACAGTATCGTAACTATATCCCTTCTTAATAAGTCTATTTAAAGGTTTTGCTAGCTTCTGAGGTGAATACTGACATTTTAGTGCTTTATAAAGAATATTACCATAAAAGATTGGATGTGAAATACCTGAACGTATAAGAAGTCTGCATGTTGAGCTATATTTACGAATGATGTCCTTGTACCGATGATAAAATTTAGTAAATGTTTTGACTAGTTTGTGATATCGAAAACCCTGGTGTAATAATTTTCTGTAATACATAAATTTCTTTCGTTAAAATCTGAAACGTTGTTACATACACGAGCGAATCGTACAAGTTGAGATATATAAACACCGTAAGATGGTGACAAGGAACGTCACCATCTAAAATGGATAATTAACGATAGGAAATGAAAAATCATCTCTTTTATCATAAATTTTGTATTAAGCTTTCCGTTAATGATATAGATATCAAGATCGAGGAAAGGGCAGTGGTCATTGTTAGTATTAGCTTTATTTAAAGTAAGTTCAACAGGATAAATTTCTTTAGTATACATACTGAAGTCGTCATTATTGAGAGCCAATATATCATCCAAATATCTAAAAGTATTATTAAATTTTGTATCAGATGTTGTTTCGATGGGTCTTTGCTGATTTTAGTCATAAATTGTAACTCATAGCAATACAAAAACAGGTCCGCAATAAGTGGTGCACAGTTAGTCCCATTGGAATTCGATAACCTGACGATATACGGAATCTCCAAAGCGAACAAAATATTATCTAGTAAAAATTCAAGGGCAGATATAGTATCAAAGCATGTCCAATTGACATAGTTCTTTTGTTTATTGCTACTAAAAATGACCTAAAGAGTTAGAACATATGTATTCACATTCTGACTTTTAAATGCCCATTTAATTAGGTGTGTGAATTTTTTCTTAATGAGAATGTGAGGCAATGTGGTATACAGGGTAGAAAATCAAAACTTTGAACAGATTCAAAATCACCAATATAAGCATGCAATTTATCAAGTACTTCCAACGAGTTTTTGACACTCCAAAAGTAATTAATTCCACTATTTTCAAAGGCCTTATTTGAACAATTTATTATCAGGTTTTTGATTGTACCAAGTGAACTGGTAAGAAGAATAGACAATTTAGTAGTGGAACAATGGCTTGAAGACGAAATAAATCTATATTTGTAAGGTGTTTTATGTAGCGGAAGCCAGTACATAGTTGGGACTTTCATTGTATTTGGTTCTGCTTGTAAAGAGGTAGCTAAAAGTTTATGTTTGTTACAGATGTCGTTTTCTGAAAATGGAGTCAGTTGGAATGTTGGTGAATTGGTGATTTCTTTTTTCAGAACCTCAATGTAAAATTTACGTCAAACAATAATGATATTATTAGCAGCTTTATCGGCCGGGACAAAACAAATTCCTTGGCTAGTTCTTTAAGTTTATGTTTGATACGAGAAATAGGTTTATTATGGTTGTTGTTAAGAGTAAAATGTTCTTTAAAATGTTGAATACGATATCAACTATGTTCATTACTGAATTAAAAAGAGTCCAAAGATTTTTGTCAGCTTTTTCCCGTTTATCCATTTTAAACAGTAAGTACGGAGTGAGTATTTACCTACTTTTCAACAAAGAGGATAATAACTGAACAAATAAAGAAATAGTTTATGACATTATCTATCAATAAAGTTGACTAAGCGTTTCATAAATTTTCTTTTTCAAATGAAGTATAAAAGTTGTTATTAACTTGTATTCAAGTTTGCTTTATCTATTAAAGTTGTAGATTTTACATAGCATTTCAATAAACCGATCACAGACAACTGCAATGAATATGGTTTCTTTATGCCAACATATTATTCAGTGCATTTTCTATTGCAGTGGTAAACACAATTTGGAACAGTGGAACCAGTGGGTCAAAAGATTACCTGCTATCAAAAGTAGGACCATTTAACATAATGGATACCTCAATCTTGTTTCTGAAGTCCTTGCTGCCTGATGAGGTAAACACACACAATTTTTAAACTACTTCTTTCCATTTGAGTGATTAAAACCAGCTGTAAATTTCTAATCTTTGCAAATAATAAAAATATAGCAGTTAGTTTTATAATTTATAGATTCTAATTTTCATTCTTTAGGAGTATATTACATCACAAAATGATGTTTATAATATGATCCACAATTTATTTTATGTAACTGTTACATAAATCAAAGCACGAAAGTGCTGTAAAGGCAGTTAATTACACATTGTGTGTATTTTTAGTCCAGTTATATCATTATCTTGCATAGTTCAGAGGCTTGGTGACTTGCAGTATTTAAGATGTAAAGTTTTCTTGTACCTAGTTTATCCATGTTTATAGTCTAGGAAAGATGAACACGGCTGCTAGAAAGACAGGCATTATAGCACTGCCTTCAAGAATGCAATTTTTTCAGTTTAACTATAACTAAACATACTGTATATGAATTATGTTTTGTTATAAATGTATCTAAACATATCAACCATGAAATGCAACAACATAATTTCAAGGATCATTTTCTTTTTCAGATCATAGATGCCTATATATATTTGTTGACAGCAACCAGACAGGTTTGAATCAAATAAGAAATTTATATTTTTTCCAAAGCATGGCTTTTAGTTCCTAATTTGATTTTATAATACTTTAAACAAATTTAAATGCATTTACACTATCAACAAAATTGCTGCTATATAGATATTGAAGTATAGATTGGATACTTTATGTACTCATACAATTTCTGTGTCAAAGCTGTATATAATATTAAAAACCCATGGTTTAATTAATAATTGAAGGCCTTTACCATGTTACACTTTAAGTTTCTAATAATTAATAAGAAGCTGCTTTTGGTTAACTCTGTTACTTTTGGCATCCAATTAAATGATTAATCATTATGATTCAATAAAATAATGGTTTCATATATTTTTAGACTGACGAAAGAGAGATGTAATGAAAGAACCTTAGTGAGCGTGCTCACATACCCCACGTCCCCACATTGTCATTGGAGAAATAAAATAAGTGTAAGAAAAAAAAATTGTATCAGAAAAAAAAATTAAATCATAATTTCCTGTCAATATGCACATCTACATAGTATGTCCTTATTATCTACACAGTTTCATGAAATTCTGTTGTGTGGTTTCAGAGGAGTTGCGATGACAAACTGTTGCAGAAGTACATTGAAGCAAATAAGTTCAAAGGCGTAACTCCTGGGAAAAAACTTGAATCGTAATTTCCTGTCGATATGCACATCTACGTAGTATGTCCTTATTATCTGAAAAGGTTTCATGAAATTCTGTTGTGTGGTTTGAGAGGAGTTGCGATGACAAAGGTTGCAGTAGTGTATTGGGCAAATAAGTTCAAAGGCGTAACTCCTGGAAAAAAATTGAATCGTAATTTCCTGTCGATATGCACATCTACGTAGTATGTCCTTATTATCTGAAAAGGTTTCATGAAATTCTGTTGTGTGGTTTGAGAGGAGTTGCGATGACAAAAGGTTGCAGCAGTATATTGGGCAAATAAGTTCAAAGGCGTAACTCCTAGAAAAAAATTGAATCGTAATTTCCTGTCGATATGCACATCTACGTAGTATGTCCTTATTATCTGAAAAGGTTTCATGAAATTCTGTTGTGTGGTTTGAGAGGAGTTGCGATGACAAACTGTTGCAGTAGTACATTAAAGTAAATAAGTTCAAAGGCGTAACTCCTAGAAAAAGAATTGAATCGTAATTTCCTGTCGATATGCACAACTACATAGTATGTCCTTATTATCTAAAAAGGTTTAGTGAAATTCTGTTGTGTGGTTTGAGAGGAGTTGCGATGACAAGAAACAGGACTGACGGACGGACTGACTGACGGACGGACGGACAGGTCAAAAACATTATACCCTCCGCAACTCGTTGCGTGGGGTATAAAAATGTGAAACCTATGAAATGAGAAACTCAAGACCTGATTTCTGTGAACAACCATACACTAAAGCTTAAACTTAAAATACATTATATTTTGTACAGATAAAGTTGATAAAAGTTATAAAAATCATACCCATTTCTAATTTACAGGATAAAAAGTATTCCATATACCATCAGCTTGTGCGTCAGCAATAGTGTTAGGACAGCATGATATACACGGATATCTTATTAATGTAGGTAGACTTGAATTAACACACATACAGGTTGTCAGTAGCTATCTTAGAATTGTATCATCCTCTAATTGATAACAATGCTAGGCACTTTTAACTTTTCTACTTCAACATCAACAACTTTTTTAACTCTACAAGAAGAAATAGTGATGTTAATATTGATCAGACTTAACTGTAGAGTTACATCTTCAGTCATACATACAAAAATTTAAATCAAATTAGTGATTAACTACGAGAAAGGTAAATGTGTATTATTTTTCACAGGAAGAATTATCTAACTACAACATCTTGATTGGAGCCATCAATGAGTCCCAAAATCATTGGACACTTTTAGTGAGTATACCCCAATTTCCATAAACTTATTAGTGAAAGGTAATAATAGTACTAACAAAATATCTAAGTTTGAAAAGAAAACGTTCCTATGGTAAGCTCTAAGTATCACTGGCCCAATCAGAATGAATAAGATTTCAAAGCTTCCTTAAATTGAATTACTTTAGAATTTAAAACAATTTAACAAACATCTAAGAAATGAAGGTTTGAGTTAACACATTTCATATATTGACCATTACAACCTCAACAAAATAACTAATGCCAATTTTTCCGTCCAAAACCTGTTAATAAATGTATATGTTTTGTTTTGCAAGGCTGTTTATCCAATGGAAAAGTTCTGCTTTATATCAATCCATTGGAAACAGATACAAGAGTAAGAGACATTGAAAGGAAATGGAGGTAAAATATCTATAATTGTAAGACATGAAAACATTGTTCAGAAATAAATAAAAAATAAGACACTTGTTTAACATAATTCTGCAGTGTACTTTATGAACAACCATATGGGTATTAGATATGTGCTAACGAGGTTATTACAAAGGATTATAAAATGTTAAATCATAAATGTAATACCTGTCTCAAAAAACACAACAAGAGTCAGTTTAGACATTAAACAGCCATGCAAAAAAAGTATTGCTACCAAAATCCTTGAAGTATATTATTATTCGAGAATAGAGCACCTTAAGATTGTATGATATGAAAAATGGCATGTAATGTTATTTTTATCATATACTTCAACAGAAGACATACAGATAAAACCTTTTTAACACTTTGAAAAAATGCTTTTGTTGTAAAATTTATTTTGCATTTTTAATTATTTATTTTCCTGATTCCTAATAATTTTTTATGTAATCAACTTTGGTATGTTTACACAAAAATTGTACCAGTGAAGTATATTTTACGGAATTTGCAGAATGACGAGAAATGTCATCCGATAATGTTACAGTAAAGCATGCGATAATAACCGGAAGCAGTTGATATGAAACAAAGGCAGTTGATAACAAAAGTCATATCACACGGCTAAGGCAATTATTCAAATTTAATGAAAAAATATGTATAAAGAAGTTTTATCATGGGGTACAATTAAACCATTACTTTCTATAAGTATATGATAATTATATATATATATATATCATAGATATTTTGTGGAAGGCAGAAACAATGAAGGTCTTGCTGATTTGTCCGGTAACTGGAAAATTCAGACAGTAAATCATGAACGACAGAAAGATTCCACTTCATGTGGTATTTACGTCATTAAAGTAAGAATATAGTTGGTACTATAATGTGGATAATTTCATATGCATATTTTCCTAATGGGGTGACATCACATATTCAAATATTCTGAGGTGATTATATCTATTATGAGGTGTTATAAAGACAAGAATTGCATTAATTAGATTAATAAAATCCTCATATTTTTTTACCATCTATTTGAGAAAATGGTATGTGAATTTTACCTGAAATAGTTGAAATTGTGTGAAATTAATTATTTTACTTTTTGAGTATGTGGTGGAAGAGTCATTCAGTGAGCTTTTGTGACTGGGAATCTGATATAGATTTAGATGTAAACTAGATTATACCTATTTGCTTTAATCTTGTCCTTCCAATGTCTCCTTTCATGGCTTATCTCATATATCAGCTTCTTCTTAGTTTGCAGAATCATTGATATCCGGTGAGGATTTAATCTTTAATGACGAACAGGGCTTTCTACAAGATGTTCGTTATGGAATCGCCAAACAGCTACTAGAAGTTTCTGGTAAGTAAGGTTGTTTGTAGTCAAAATGTTCATTTGAATAGAAAAGTAAATATGTGATGTTCTGGTCAAATACCTGCTTCGCTGAAAGAGAAAGAGGATTTAGCCATCACAAAATAAAATGTTTCTTGCTGTCAATGAAATGGTTTGAAACATGTATATTAATATTAAATATGCATTCTTCTATTTTCATTTGATATTATAATTACATGTTTCAAAGATTATTTTTATGTATCTGTAGCCGTGTTTCTATTCTTACTTATTTTGACTCTATGATTCTATTTATACGTATATTGGAGGTCAATATGACAATATCTTGCTAAATTTAAATGTAGGACAATACAAATAACAACCAGAGTAAGCTCTGCAGCAGTCAGCATGCACTAGACATTTCAAGAGTTGTTTTGTAGAATGCAGACCCTAAGAATACAAGACAGCTAATGGAACAATCTATGAAGTTGTTAAACTAGAGGCTCCCAAGAGCCTGTGTCGCTCACCTGATTCTACTTTGGTTTTGGAAATCATGTAAAATAGACAAAAATCATAACAGATATCCTAATAATAATTGAGGCCAAATTTGGTTTAATATTGGCCCGTAATTTAATCAAAAGCAGAAGACTTTTGTAAAGTTTACCGAAATAACCAATAAATTCATTGAAATTGTAGAAAATGACTTTATAAGGACAATGACAAATAAGCTACAAAGTAACAACACTTGGCCAGCACCTCAAAAGAAACATTATACCATGTTTGGTTTCAATCCATTAAGCGGTTCTCTAGAAAAAGACATTTGTATATATTTCCCATAGGGTCCTTTGTTAAACTAAGTCCCCGTTGGCAGCCATCTTGGTTGATGGATTTGCTACAAAGTAACAACACTTGGTCAGCACCTCATAAGGAACATTCATGCCATGTTTTATTTCATTCCATTTAGAGGTTCTCTAAAAGAAGACATTTGTATGTATTTCCCATAAGGTCCTATGTTAAACTAAGTCCTCGCTGGTGGCCATTTTGGATGATGGATCGGCTACAAAGTAACAACACTTGGTCAGCACCTCCTAATGAACATTCATGCTATGTTTTGTTTCCTTCCATTCAGTGGTTCTCTAAAAGAAGTCATTTGTATGCATTTCCCATAGGGTCCTATGTTAAACTTAGCCCCCCGCTGGCGGCCATATTGGATGATGGATCAGCTACAAAGTAACAACACTTGGTCAGCCCCTCGTAAGGAACATTCATGCCCTGTTTGGTTTCATTCCATTCAGTGGTTCTCTAGAAGAAGTTCAAAATGTAAAAGTTAACGACGACGATGGACGCCAAGTGATGAGAAAAGCTCACTTGGCCCTTCGGGCTAGGTGAGCTAAAAATATTGATATTTTCAATAACATGTTTTATTTTTTCAAAAATACAATTTAAAAACATTGAACGCCATTTTCCTAATACATTATTAACATATGTAATATAAATTAGAAATTAAGAACTTTCACTCTAATAATATATTATATATGCACCTGTTAGATTGTATTGACAATTGGACTTCGTAATTGGTAAATTTAATCTGAACAGGTCCATATGTAACATATTGACCTCATCCCAAGTCCATAATTGATTAACGATTCTTCATTGCAGATAGTCTTGAAGGTACATGTAGGGCATGTCAAAATACGGCAACATTAACAGGATTCGTAAACTGGGTAAAATGTGTAACCTGCGAAAAATCCTTCCATGCAGTGTGTGTTTACACCAGTAGTAATTTAGGCAGTGAGAATTCAGTCTTTCAGTGCTACATCTGTGTCAGATTGAAAAAAACAGGTATATATTGTTATGTTTTACGGTATGCTTACATACTGTTGCAGTGCACAATATCAACACTGAATTTATATTGTTAGGTGACATTTTGGTGTTCTATTACCAAGAAAACCTCAATTAACATCATTTTGGGGTAGATTTTATTTGTAAGTCATGTTACCTTGTAAAACAGATGCACATGATGTATTCTCTATAGTTTTAATTTTGATTTGCTAAAGAGTTGAAATTGGTACGTCATTTCATTTTGGTGGTAAGTTTTCATAGGCAACCAGATCACAAAACTCATTTTATATAGATTATTGCAATAATACAAATAGCTAATAGCTAATATTTGTACCAGTTATTAGAATACAAGTTTTAAAAGCGTAAAATAAAAATAGTCATAAAATGTCATATAAGGCCAAAACAAATATATGTCTATTTACGGTTACCCAACCGACCCTAAGTCATTTTATTTTCATCGTAAAGTGAAAAATAAACTGAACTTGTGTAAGTTAGTTTTGCCAATAATATAAATCAATTTTCTGATACATTTAAGTGTTCACACTCGTGAATATGATACCTGTTTTAAGAAAATTCGCGACTGGTGTGATAAAATAAACACTTAGCGCCATTTTGTTCCAAACAATAACAAAGGGAAGTAATTCAATCATTAAAAATATGGCTAAACTCGACCCATAATCAACTTGAACCAAGAAATGAAACAAAGGGCATAACTCAAAATCATGTCACAAAAAATAAAATGAAAAAGAAAATAAATTGGAAAACCGACCTACCTACCATATCTTTTTGAAGTATGCAACCTTAAACACACATATATTTTATTTTGGCTTATTATTGCTTACTTATTACCTCTATTTCAATTGGTATTGTTTTTCAGCCAAGTGTAACAAACTCCAACCCGAAAGAACATGTTGTTCCTAAAAGGAAAATGAGAAGACCCAGGTTAAAAAAAATACAAACCAATGAAGAAACAAAGCAGGTACTGTAATCAAAATAAAAATATATACAAATTAACTGTTTACACAAAGATATGTTAAAGTTGTATTGGTTATTTTAAAATTCAAATATATTAGTAAATAAACGATGGCTGCATGGGCATGGACTGATAAACAGCATAGAAATAAAATATGCAATTGCAAATAAAAGGTATACATACTAACATGGACATTTCCTACACACATGTAGGTAGTTCACAAAAACAAAACAAACATAACAATTTTTTTTATAATTAATATTCAAAATGTTTGAAGTTTGTAATAAGAGAATAACCAAATAATCTACAAAGATAAAATGTGTCACAGAAAATATTTTCTACCTTGTAACATCCAATTATATGTAGATTTAAACAAATATAAAATGCATTGTTTGTTGTTTTTTCAGTTGAACAGCACAGCTATTAACAGCAATCACAACGCACACTGGCTGTTTCAAGGAACTAATGCACAGGTACTGACAGAATATTGATAAATATACTGCAGCTGTGCTATTTGCGCCAGATATTCATATGTGATATACAGTCACTGACCGTATATCACTTTGTTTGTGACTTTGACAATGCGTTTCCGTACAGTTTTATTTGTGACCTCAATAAAACATACTGGTTCGCGAAATTTTACTCGTCCGCTCCAAAAAATAAATGATGGTTTTACCCTAAATACTTCATTTAGAACAGTTATGAGTTGCAGTGTATAAAGAATAACCATACATTATCTCGAAATATCCATGTTATTGGTACTCGGCTCGAAACAGGTAGAAATTCTCGAACAGCCTTGCTTTGTACCTGTTTCTAAGCCTTTACAATTATTATTGAATGATATTTCGGGACAATGTATGGTTATTCTATATATATAAATTAAATGTGCCGAACAGTTTCTCTAGGCACATCCAAACTCATTATTAGCAGGAAGAGGAAGGAATACAGTCCACAAAACATGCCCTATAATATCTTTTTTTTAAGCTATAATTGACAAATGACCCTTATATCCAGAATCAAAACTTCCAATAAAAATTAGAATATATATTACACAAATTTTCAATATTTTCAAGATAATCTTTTATTGTAGACGACCATTACACAAACCCTTATAAGCGGTATGTGTGGTTACACATTGGATGATATAGATTTGTTAATCAAAGGATCATCATCAGTAGGTGAAGAGACTGTAGCAGAGATGGTATGTATAATTTAACAATTCATTCATTCATTCAGCTGATATAGTTCATTATTTAAAAAGCATTCTGACAGTTTTGCATAGCAATACGTAGTCCATACTAGCCTGGCAATACACAGTCCGTAGCCTGGCATCCTAACCAAATCTAATACTTTGTCAAAAGGGCCAGGCTTAAAACAATCCATATGACCAAATTTCATGCTTGAACAGTAACTGAATTACTGAGCAAGCACATTTTCTATAAACAAGAAAGTTATAGAGCGAAAACAATAATGTCTTCGGACGACGACGACGACAATGCAGTGTTCTTGAAAACTGTCGGTCCTGAACGCCAATAATCGACTAGGACCGACAATTGCATGTGTAGTGGCAGTCCTGATGACCGACAGCATTTTGGTGGTTGTTCACTTTTGTTTTAATATCTTTTCGGTATTCAGATAGCTTTTGAACTGGTTGCTGATGTAAACAAACTTTAACTACATAGCTCAAAATTACAGTAATACTTTTGAAAAGAACCAGTTGTCGGTTTCTTTGGTATTCAGATAGTTTTGTTCAGGTTACTTCTGTAATTTAACTTTGTAGCATAGCTCAAAATGACGGTAATACTTTTGACAAATAACCAGTCGTAAAAGTCATCAATGCTTGGCATGGCCCATTTCGTTCAGAGAGGTAGTCCAAGATTACTCTGACGCAGGGGCGGATCTTGCCATTTTAAAATGGGGGGTTCCCAACCCAGGATAAAGGGGGGGTTCCAACTATATGTCCCCATTCAAATGCATTTATCGTCCAAAAAAAAGGGGGGTTCCAACCCCCGGAACCCCCCTCTGGATCCGCCACTGCTGATGTGCAAGGGCTGTTTTGCCAGACAAGCTGGGGCGGTCCCACAAACCCAGCTTGTCTGGCAAAACAGCCGTTGGACGTCAGAATAATCTCGGACTATCAGAGAGGGTGCTAAACCAGAGGACTGTGTATTTGAACAAAGACTTTTACAGAGACTGAAAATTTTTTCTATATTACAAAATTTTTTCTATATTACAAGACTTAGTCTTTTATTTCTATCATTATAATGCACTTTTCACAGTAAATGATTGCAGTGTACACAGCTTTAAACTTATAAAGCCTCGATGTAATTCATCATTTCGTTAAAGGCCTTTTTTTTTTAACGAATTATAAACGATTGGAACAGTTTACCCATTATGTTGTGTCTGCAAATACTGTTGATAACTTTAAAATACAACTTGATCATCATTGGGAAGATGTTATGTACCAGTTCTAGTGATGAATGATTTTATTACAATTTTTATTGTTTCTTAATATGAGTGGATTGGCATTAGAAAGAAATTAAATACCAGCTCTTATGATGAATTTGGACTTCTTTAAATATTAACTATTTAAAATTTGAATTATTCGTCAACCAAAAGTGACCCATAAAATGCAGGATTGTTACGAGTTTAGCGTTTAACAATTTGGGTGGGCTAAAAAGGATTGAATTTCCTTACATGAGCCCTTAAAAGACTCTACAGGTATTATAATGCATGCGGAGACATAAAACAAAAATGAAATCAAGCATGTTCATTGATAATTTTCTATGTATTGTGTGCAATTTTGTCCCATGTACATTTACTCCATATCCTTTCATTTTCTATGTTATCAAACTGACAAAGTATACAAATTAGTGAACAATGCAAAGTTCAAACTTTCATTAAAAAAACCAAACATATAACATAGAAACTAGGATGGAGTTAATATAGTATTGAGCAATGACTTTCATGTAACTAATAGGTGATTGATAAATTCAAGTAAAATTACAGGACCACCAGATTTTCTCAAGGACCACCAGATTTTTAGTCTTGGTGGTCCTAATGACCACCAGGAAAAAAAAGATTTGAGAACTCTGCAATGACAACGACGACGACGCCAACATCATACCAATACACGACCTACATTGTTTAAAAAACTCACTATCCCATCATGCATCATTCTAACATCCAATTAACAAAACCATGTCGTTGTATTCTGAATTGCTCTACTACTAACTTGATCTGTAACTTCTCATAGTATAACCTATAAAATAAAATCAAATCAATATAGACGTGTGCAAAAGTGATTATTTGAGTGAGTTTTAAGTCCAAGGACCATAACCATGATAACTGCAAATAAAATGCTCCGCAGGGCGCAGCTTGATACGACCGCAGAGGTCGAACCCTGAACAGTTGGGGCAAGTATGGACACAACATTCAAGCTTGATACAGCTCTGAATTTGGATTGTGATTGACTATTTGACACAGCATAGGTTTCTGACACAGAATGAATGTGGTCTAAGAACTTAAAAATTTTAAATTGGACATTCACCTATTATGGTCCAATATCCAAAATCTAAATACATGGTTAGATTCAGCATATCAAAGAACCCTAAGAGTTCAATTTTGATGAAATCAAACAAAGTTTAATTTTGGACCCTTTTGACCTCAATGTGGACAAAGTTGATAACGGGCCCAAAAATCAAAAATCTAAATACATGGTTAGATTCAGCATATCAAAGAACCCCATATATTCAATTTTGTTGAAATCAAACAAAGTTTAATTTTGGACCCTTTTGACCTCAATGTGGACAAAGTTGATAACGGGCCCAAAAATCAAAAATCTAAATACATGGTTAGATTCAGCATATCAAAGAACCCCATATATTCAATTTTTGTTGAAATCAAACAAAGTTTAATTTTGGACCCGATTTGGACCAACTTGAAAACTGGGCCCATAATCAAAATTTAAAGACATGTTTAGACTCAGCATATCAAAGAACCCTAAGAATTCAATTTTTGTTAAAATCAAATTAAGTTTAATTTTGGACCCTTTGGACCTTAATGTAGACCAATTTGAAAACAGGACCAAAATTAAGAATCTAAATACATGGTTAGATTCAGCATATCAAAGAACCCCATATATTCAATTTTTGTTGAAATCAAACAAAGTTTAATTTTGGACCCCAATTTGGACCAACTTGAAAACTGGGCCCATAATCAAAAATCTAAATACATGATTAGATTCAGCATATCAAAGAACCCTAAGAATTCAATTTTGTTAAAATCAAACTAAGTTTAATTTTGGACCCTTTGGACCTTAATGTATACCAATTTGAAAACGGGACCAAAAATTAAGAATCTAAATACGGTTAGATTCAGCATATCAAAGAACCCCATATATTCAATTTTGTTGAAATCAAACAAAGTTTAATTTTGGACCCTTTTGACCTCAATGTGGACAAAGTTGATAATGGGGCCCAAAAATCAAAAATCTAAATACATGGTTAGATTCAGCATATCAAAGAACCCAATATATTCAATTTTGTTGAAATCAAACAAAGTTTAATTTTGGACCCAGATTTGGACCAACTTGAAAACTGGGCCCATAATCAAAAATTTAAAGACATGTTTAGATTCAGCATATCAAAGAACCCTAAGAATTCAATTTTGTTAAAATCAAATTAAGTTTAATTTTGGACCCTTTGGACCTTAATGTAGACCAATTTGAAAACGGGACCAAAAATTAAGAATCTAAATACATGGTTAGATTCAGCATATCAAAGAATCCCATATATTCAATTTTGTTGAAATCAAACAAAGTTTAATTTTGGACCCCAATTTGGACTAACTTGAAAACTGGGCCCATAATCAAAAATCTAAATACATGATTAGATTCAGCATATCAAAGAACCCTAAGAATTCAATTTTGTTAAAATCAAACTAAGTTTAATTTTGGACCCTTTGGACCTTAATGTAGACCAATTTGAAAACGGACCAAAATTAAGAATCTAAATACACGGTTAGATTCCGCATATCAAAGAACCCCAATAATTCAATTTTGATGAAATCAAACAAAGTTTAATTTTGGACCCTTTGGACCTCAATGTGGACCAATTTAAAACGGGCCCAAAATCCAAAAACTTAATACGGTTAGATTCAGCATATTACAGAACCCCAAGAATTCAAGAATAAAACCCCATTGAAATTGGTCAAGAAATAAGCAATTTATACAAAGTATCTTCTTTTGCACAATACTGTGCAATTAAATATTTCTTGCAATTGCGCAATACTGTGCAATTGAATATTTCTTGCTATTGTGCAATACTGTACAATTGACAATTTCTTCCTATTGTGCAATATTGTGCTATTGGATATTTCTTGCTATTGCGCAATACTGTGCAATTGAAGATTTCTTGCTATTGCGCAATACTGTGCAATTGAAAATTTCTTGCTATTGCACAATACTTATTATATAATAATTTACACATCCTGTTTGGTGTGTATCTCCTGCCATATCATTATTATTTGCTTTTAAATATAAATCAGAAATAACCAACTTAAAATGGAAAATTTTAAAGAAAAAAAAAGGAAAAAAGGAAGAAAAAGGGGAAAAAATCCCCCAATTTTTGAACCCCTTATGATTCATCACCCCAAACTCAATCCCAGCCTTCAATGAGGTATGGTACCTTGCAGTACAATTTCAGAGATCCATACACTTAAACACAAGTTATTGTCTGAAACTAGAAAATGCTTATTTTGGCCCTTTTGGCCCCTAATTCCTAAACGTTTAGGGCAATTACCCCAAACTCAATTCCAGCTTTCCCTTTGTGATATGGAACCTTGTAGTACAATTTCAGAAAGATCCATACACTTACACACAAGTTATTGTCCTGAAACTAGAAAATGCTGATTTTTGCCCTTTTTGGCCCTAATTCCTAAAATTTTGAGGCAATTACCCCAAAATCAATCCCAGCATTCCCTTTGTGATATGGAACCTTGTGGTACAATGTCAGAGAGATCCATACACTTACACACAAGTTATTGTCTGGAAGTTACAAAATGCTTATTTTGGCCCTTTTGGCCCCTAATTCCTTAACTGTTGGTACCATAACCCCAAAATCAATCCCAACCTTCCTTTTGTGGTATTGAACCTTATGGTAAAATTTCCTAGAGATCCATTTACTTAAACTAAAGTTAGAGTGCGAAAACCAATGTGTCTTCGGACGACGACGACGACGCCGACGGCGACGACGGCGACGACGACGCCGGACGACGGCGGCGGCGGCGACGACGACGCCTAACGTCATACCAATATCGACCACAAAAATTTTTGCGGTCGTATAAAAATCATCTAACCAGATCTAAACATTAACATCTAATTTTCCATAATAAAACACCAAAAATGAATAAAAACTTTAAGCGTGAGGGAATAAGTGCCAAAATTGAATATTATAGTGAAATTTCTAAGTTTGAAAACCATAAATCTCGACAGACCAAGTGCAAACATTATAAAAATATTTCCTGTTTTCAGTTTGAAACTTATGTAGAAGCCGGACTGAAGGAGGTTATGGAGATAAGAAATGGATGTACTGAGTAAGTTAATAATTCAATAAGAGGGTACAAATTTTCAGCATCTTAAAATTGTTCAACTTCAATATAATGATATGGAAAAATATAGTAGCATTTTAATTAAACTTTGATCTATCTGTAATAAATTTTAAAATGAATTCAAGTAAATATTTATCAGTAAATTCATTTCAGAGGATTAACTTAAGTTTGTTATGACACAGGATTAAATATGTGTCAAGATAACAGGATTAAAAATGTGTCATAATACAAAAGTTGTCGATTAATCATATCTAGTGATAACCAATTTATTTCATTTAACAGATATCATAGTCCCCACTGGAGACACATCAGGTTTGTCAATAATATTCGCTCGTACATCACATGGAAATGCGGAATGATGCTGATGGAATGGGCCGTAGGCAAGATATATTGTTAATGATGTAATTATTATTATTTTACAATACAATGTTTTCTTAATCATTTCCCAAGTTTGATATTAGTGAATATTGAAAATATACTATTTATAGTTCAGTATAAATAATCAGAAATTTCAAATGAAAAAATTATTCAATGAACAGAATTAGTTTACAAAAGCATGTATATATTAGGATTCGATGTTTATCATAAATGAACTTTAAAAGAAGTTGAAGTACTTGAGTTTTTTTGCTGTTGGGATATTTAAGTACCTAGCCACGGACTATGTGGTATGGTCTTTGCTCATTGGTGAAAGCTGTAAGGTGACCTATAGCGGATTATTTTGTGTCATTTGGTCTCGTTGTGGAGAGATGTTTCAATGACAGTCATACCATATCTTTTTATTTAAACACACAAATACCTTTGTTTAAATCATGCTATGAAACCCTTTTTATCATTTTAGTCTGACAGAGAACTGAATGCATTAATATTGGAAGCATTTGGAGTTTTAAGTTAAAACAAAATGTGAGTATTAAACTAAGAATATATTCCTAATGAATAATACTTTTATTGATAAGATATAAATGATTTCCTCAATTAACGTTGAAAATCATAAATTTGCTTGGAGAATTTTGTTTAATAATAAGAACTTTTAATTATGTTAAACATTGGAGGTCAAGGTATTGTAATAAGTACATAGTTCTGTTTTTTCATATAAAATACATCATAATTATACATCATTATTCTGTTTTGCAGATTTATAAGGTAAAATTTTCACTATAAAACTGCATTTTAAATGAACTTATTAGCTTTTAATCATGTTGTACATTCCAATAAACTATCAAAAATTTGCTTATATTAAGTCAGAATTATGTATTTTGTTCTACTTTTAAAGCTTACCCTTATTTGTTTTGTAGACGTGTCGGTTATCCCCATGGGTATTTTCTCACTGTAAAGATGACAGAAAACGAGAAACTGCTTCATAATCTTGAAGATGTGTGAGTTCAATTATACCTACATTAAAAATTAAAAAAAAAACAAACATTTATACAAAGTTCATATACTTTTGTTTTGGACTAACATTAATGAAAAGAAATGATTAATTATATGAATGAAATGCTTAAAAAAGAAGTCTCCATGTTGTTGTTGATACTTGCAACCAAGTAGTATACACTGTTAGGTTGCCACTTGGAGGGAACATGGCCTAAATATACATCACTTTCACAACTTTCATTTATCTATAAAGCTAAAACCAATTTTAGTCTGAAATATAATTTGTAAATAAGACTATGTCTCATAATCATGATAACTTTAATATGGTTGTAAGCGTTGACCGTGCGCACATTTTTAGAATGAAGCGCCCATGCTTGATACAAAATGTACTTGTCAACGATTTTACACCCCAATGAAGTTACAGAAAGAAGCATTCAATTCTTAAATGCAATATAAATCACAGGGATAACATTTAATAATCAGCCACTGCATTTACTGTTGTGTTTGCTGTTAGCAATGTCTTATTTAGCAGTAATGGCATATCTATACTTTTTCAGAATTGGTCAAAACTTAAACAAGGGTTGGAACTATTTTATGGATGTGCTGATGATGGAGGCCCAAATTATTATATATTCAAAGATGAAAAACATCAGTCTAAAAGAAGCAGACAAATGGTTGTTTCCTTGTAAACATTAGTTCTTAAGAAGTCATGACTAGAAAATTTTATCTTTGTGTCATTAAAATTTTCCTACTGTAATGATTGAATGATAATAACATTTAGTTGGTATCATATATATATCATGTATATGTACACTGCTGAATACACAATATTTTTGTCAGTTCAATGAGATCTAGTTTCTTCCATTCTAGATTTTATCTTGATCACCATTTTGAAATTATTGTAATTATACAATCCCTTAATTACTGTAATAAAACTTATCTGTAACTCATGTACACAAGTAGTATGATAATCATGCGGTCACTAAAAGAACTATATCAATTTTTCCTGAACTAGACATGCTAAATAGGAATATGTGGTATTCATATATATTTCACTTTTAAATGGGAAAAGTAATTATCTTATGAGTATTTCATCATGTTCAAGTAATGAAGTGGAATTCACTACATACCATTTTATATCATAGCATAGATTCATGTTTAAATTGAGATGTAAAGTTTTTAAAGGGATAGTGGTTACTTTTGAAGAAAAAATGACCCACTTTTAAAGGTGTTAAAATCAAAGGTATGTACTAAAAATTTAAAATAAGATCGTTGGAATATTAACCAAAAACAGAGGAGTTTATTGACAAATAATAAAATAATCTGTGGCTATTCATGTCATTAATTATACAACAGAATTTTACTGACACAGCTAGTAAAAGGATCCAAATATAAATATATTCGAACATGTTCTTTTGTTTTCTTAGGTATTTGATACACATTTGACGTAATTATCAAAATCTGTAAACATAATGAAATATAACAAAAGCCTGCATATTCATGATATTATTTGAAAAGATTCTTAAACTATAGCTGTTTTTCAAAATGCGTAGAAGATATACGTGTGTTTGTGACTTACATTCATTTGACATTAGGAACATCATGAAGAATGCACTGGAATATAATATTTGTTTGCAAATAGTTTAATATTAATTTTTTTTATGTCAAAAAATTTTTTCCTGTTAATTTATGAACATATTTATAATAAAAGCAATTTGAAAACATTGTGATTTCATGTCATTTGGAATAATTTAGAAATGTAAACATTTTGCACGCTGTTGTTGGCTACCTCTGTTTGACTTTGCCCATGTAATAGTTTTTTTAAGTTACTCTAATAACAGATCTCATTGCCATTATATAAATTCAATTTACAGTACTTTTAATATATGCACAGCTTTTCTGTTTCCTTTTCTCACAGAAACCTTCACTTTACGTTTCAATTCTGGTATCACGTTCCTCTGTTCAACATTTTTACTACAAGGGAAAACATGTGTTTGTGCATTTTGGATTGCTTAATTAAATTTTCCTTTTACGTTTTAGTTAAGGTCAACATTGGTAAATTGAATAATTTTGGCTAAACATTGATTTTTGTATACAAAATTAAATTAATCAGGTGTAAAGGGGAAAAAAGCTTCCAAATTGTAAATGGAAAGTCCACAGTGCACAGTGATGGTTTGTAAGTCAGAAAAATATTGGAACTATTGAAAATATTGATACTATCCACTCAACTGTACATGTATCTGTATTGTTGTTGTTTAAAAATTGTAATGTTATAAATAATAAAATAAGACCAATAAAATATTTACCGTTCAAAATTATTTGTATGTATATATTTCACATGCAACAGGAGGTGTTGCCCATCAAGTAGTGCTGTAATGATAGCCAGTTTTCATGGATAACCACAATTACAAGCCCAGGCTTATATAATTGTAAAATTCTTCTATATAATACAACCAAAAAGAATCAAACTACAGTATTCTCAAAATTAACCTTCAGACTTGTATATTTCTGTTTTTTGTCTTCACTATTAAGGTACAAAATGATATTAAATGTAAAGCCAAACTAGGCTAACAATACCATGCAACACAATATATAATCAATGCCGAACATTGACTTAGGCCAAATAAAATAATATGTGTGTTTCCTATAACATCTTTGAAAATAATAAGGTAGGTCGGAAGGGAATTCTTTTTATTTAACATTTTTTTTTTAACACCGAGTGTATGGGAGAGAAATTACGACTATTAAAAAATGACAAAAAAAACTTTCAGGTAGGCTATTTCTAAGTCTATCTTTGTTTGTCTTTTATGAGTCTAATAAAATCCTGCTCTTCCTTTAGTTTGATGCAAGTAAAACTAAAATACAATAATGATGACCAATCACTGAGACCACACACTCAACCACAGTGACACCTCCCGATACCAAAAAAAAAGATTACTTGAATTAATTATATACAAGAAAATTACATTTATCATAAACAACCGTGAAACTGCCAATGAAATAAGACAACCTAATACCAAAAGCACATTAATTTGGTATTTAACTAAGTTAAGTTGTGCAATATTTCAAGTAAAAGTAAGACCTGGAATTTAGGTAGTGGACCTTTCAGTTTTGAGAGTCCAAGGTCCTGGACCTTCCAGTACGGTACCAAATGTTAATTTGAATCCCTGCATTTAACTTTTCATGCTACCAGTCTAGACCCCAATTTTCACATCCATATAAGATTATTGGTTTTATTACTCTAGTATGGTCAAATATGTGTTATACTTTTAATTACTAAAGAGTACATACTTATTCTATTAGAACAAAAATTTTCAAAGGAAATTCACAACTATCCAGTATTTTGTGGTCAAATTTTGTAATATTCCTGGACATATTTCGGTGCCTTTTAAAGCTGACTTTGAGGTATGGGCTATGCTCTTTGTACGGTTACATATAGTTGTTAATTTCTGTGTCATTTGGTTTCTTGTAGAGAGTTGTATCTATGGCAATACCACATCTTCTGAACTGATAAAAAATTATATAGGACCCTTCTTACAGCCAATAAGGTATTTCAGAAAAGTTGTTCAAAATTAATATAAAGGTTTCTTATAAGCTTTAAATCGAAGTCTTACTTTTCAACAAAGCTGTTAACAGTTATATGACCACTTGCTCGACATCCGCAAAAAGAGAAATCCCTCATAATTTTTTGAGGGGAAAAGGGGGTGGCTTGTCATTAAATTTGTTCCTGAAAATATTGTGTCAAACAAAACTCTTACTAAAGCAAATCTGTTACTATAAAGAGGGAAACCTAAAAAAATTGAAGTGGTCGCCATGTGCTCGCACAGTTGCAGTAGAAGTACAGTACAACCAGTCAGACGACATTATTTAGTCATTATATCTTAATATTATAATCTGACGGGCGTCTAAAAACATTAACTTAATACTTAGGTTACTTAAAATGCAATCTGTGCAGCTGTCATTACCATTTTTAGAAGAATAACATTAGTTTTCTACAGACGATGATTACATAACGTGTGTTCCGCCGCCATCATTCTACACCACATGGTTCCGGTTACAAATATGAAAATTAAACAATTTTTCAAATAATGTATAATTAGTTGAATAATTTCATAAAAAATGTAAACATATCTCAAAATATGCATCAAAACCAGCATAAAGAAACAAAAAAAAAGTATTATTCTAAATTTCCATTTCAACTTCCGGTTAAGCTCATGAATATTCATACTACCCTAGGCTAGTGATACGTAGAGCTTATCGAAGATGAATGTGTGGAGTTCTGGCACCTTTGCTAGGTATGATATGTTATATTCTGTGGAAAACTTTTCTTAAAGTATCGAAAATCTAATTACATTTCTGAATAAACTAATCACTGATGGATCGTTCCTAGCTTAAAAACCCTGTGTTCCTTGTGGAAATAAGCAAAGATAAACATAAATATATATAAAAACCGTGCTTGGATCGGAATATGACCGACAATTTTCCGTGTATAGTATATTCCCCAACTCGAAAGCTTTGAATGAAGGATTTGTATAGTGTATTACTATACAAATCCTTGTTTGAATGAATATGTTCTTTTCCTACAAAATAGTTAACAGTTGTGAATAATATAACAACAGACTGTGATGTACTCTGTCCCAGAGGTATAAGATAAGATAAGATAGATAAGATAAATTTTATTTCCAAATTAGGTCCCCAGGGGCATATACACATAACATATATAATTGATACAACATACAGTATTTTACATAACATTATAAAATAGACTATTGAAATAAAGTCATACAGGTATTATTTGTTAAATAAAAGTATTTAAGAGTTGCTACTCCAGAGATGTGGCAAACTTATTATTTTTTTTTTTTTTTTTCTCACTTGATTTTATAATATTTTGCTGGAAATGTATAAATAAAATGATTGTTTAGCTGCAACAGACACCAAGGACGATGCTCTAGGATTGTGAGCTTAAAAGCTCTAACAATCCTCCTCGTATCTGATGCAGAAAACAAACACAAATGTAAAAAATCATGTGTATTCACAGCAAATAAAATATACTGCAGTAATAGGTATTGAGAATAGTGTAGGTTTCCTACTGCAACAGACACCAAGGCGGTACTCAAGGAGCTGTGGTATTTACACAGTCCTCCTCGTGTCTGAAGCAGACAAGAAAGCCACATAATTAAGAATTTTTCAAATAAATTTACATGCAGCAGTGAGAATAGACTTATCTTCTGTGTTCATAAGCCATATCAGTTTATCTCTTACGTTAAGAGTTAAAAGTTGGGGCAACTTTTAGTTATCTCTTGAAATAGATGAATGCGGTCATCATCAAATTTAACACATTGGAATAGAAAATGATATTCATCCTCCACATCTCCGAATTACAACGAGTACAAGTTCTGTCATTTAGAGAGTACCCTGATACCTTCGGACTCAATTCTTAAGTGGTGTGATGAAATTCTGAGCTTTGTTAGGCTTCGTCTCTGTTCAAAATTCCTATAATGGAAAGATATCTTTCTCTTCCAAAACTGATTTAAATGTAACATAAGTTCTAAGTTTACCATCTGAATGCTTTACCAATTCAGTGTTCCACAAGTCTATAAAATATGATTTTAATTTTTTTCATATTAGCTTTGAAGCTATTAATTTTGGTAATGGTAAAGATAGATGATTGATGTCTGGGATCATTTCAAGAATTGACTTCATAGAGCCATACCAAGATGTTTTTTTGAATGAGAAAGATTCTGTGATGTTACATAAGCATCTTTAAGAAGAGAAAATTTGGAATCAAGATTTTCCAAGCGATACCAGTAATTTAACATGGATTTAATCATATCATAATATAATGGAATCGCCTAGCTCGGATAAAATTCCAAAATTCATGGATTTTTATGAACACCTAAAACAAGTTTACAAAATTTGATATGTAGTCGCTCACATTTTAAACTGGAATAGATTTTTCAAATGGTAAAGTTCCATTTCTGAATCTTGCTGAGAATGGGTTAAAAGTTCCCCATATTTCAGACCCATATAGGAGTATTGGTTTTATGGTATGATCAAATACATGTAAGCTGGTACTTATGCTTGGATTAAGTGATAATAAATTTTGTACAATTTATAATAAGCCTTCAAGGACTTTTATACAGTTCATTCTGAGCATATGAAAATGACCCTGATGCACTAAAGTGCAAACCAAGATATTTATAGTTATTAACACTATCAATCAACATATTTTCATAAGTAAATTTTTCACAAATGTGTCTGCCTGCTTTGTTGAATATCAGAACCTTTGTTTTGGTGTGATTTACACTTAAACACCAATCTTTACAATATTTTTCTAGGATGTTTAGTCTTGTTTGCAATCCTTTAGCAGATGTTGATAAAAGGACCAAATCATCTGCATATAATAAGCAATTAACTGGTTTCTCATTAAGTATAACAGGGTCTTCACTTTCTTTTAAATACTCTGGCAAGTCATTTATAAATAACTTGAATAGATTGGGACTTAAATTGTCCCCTTGTTTAACTCCAAGTTTTATCAAAATCTGTTATATAATCAGTTTATCTGGTATATAATCAGTGGCGGATCCAGAACTTTTCATAAGGGGGGGGGTTCCCTATATAATCAACCAAATTTTTCCCACAAAAAGGGGGGGGGTGGGGGGCAGGCCCCAGGTATGCAAAGTACCTGGACTAAAACATATATTTTTTATCAATATTAATTGGCAATCCTAAAAGAGGGACGAAAGATACCAGAGGGATAGTTTATGTAAAAAACAAAGACGAGCATTTAATAAAGCGAAAAAAAACTGGGAAACAAATCCACAAAGATAAATACAAAAAGCTTAAAGCAACAGCTCAAAGAGAAATTAGGAAAGCTCAGAGTAAATATATGGAAGAAATCATAAGTCCACAACTTGACGAAAAACCAAAATCATTTTGGCAATACATAAAAGGGAAAAAGACTGAAACATCAGGAGTCTCACCTTTGAGAGGTAAGGATGGATTACTTTATAGTGATCCACAAACACAATCAAATATTTTAAATGAACAATTTAAAAGTGCATTTACTAAAGAAGACAAAACTTCAATGCCACATAAACCTAAAAGTCCCTACCCCACCATGCCAGATATAACCATTAATATCAATGGCATAATTAAACTCCTTAAAAATATAAACCCCCATAAAGCTAGTGGGCCTGATAATATCCCTGCTATTTTCCTTAATAAACTCTCGGAAGAGATATCCCCCTTCCTTGTATTCTTTTTTCAAAAATCCATAAATGATGGAAAAATCCCAGAAGAGTGGAAACAGGTAAATGTTGTGCCAATTTTTAAAAAGGGAGATTAGCATAATGCAATTAACTATAGATGGTTTCTTTAACGGCTATATGTTGTAAGGTTTTAGAACACGTCTCAACAAGTAATATTAGAAAACATTTAGATTTAAATAATATTTTAAATGATTGCCAACATGGCTTTAGGAGTAAACGTTCCTGTGAAGCACAACTTGTTATCAGCATCCAGGACATAGCCAAATACTTGGCAGAAGGTAATCAAGTTGATGCAATACTTTTAGATTTTTCTAAAGCTTTTGATAAGGTCCCCCATGAAAGATTAATAACAAAACTTAATTATTATGGTATACGTGAAAATAACTTACTTTGGATAAAAGATTTTTTGTCAAACAGGCAACAGCAAGTCCTGCTTAACGGTGTTCAATCTTCCAAATTAGCTGTTGACTCTGGTGTTCCTCAGGGCACAGTATTAGGCCCAACTTTATTTTTGTTATTCATAAACGACCTACCTGAGCATGTCTCCTGTAAGGTTCGTCTTTTTGCTGACGACTGTTTACTTTATGAAACATCGAATAATATAAATGAGTCTCAAGCACTCCAAAAAAATCTATCAAGCCTTGAAAATTGGGAATCTGAATGGCAAATGAAATTTAATCCTGAAAAATGCTATGTCATAAATATTTCTAAAAAGTCGAAAAATATATTATTTCAATATAAATTACATAACCATGTACTTGAATCTGTCAAAGACAGCAAGTATCTAGGAGTTACAATAAGCAATGATCTTGATTGGGGGCCCCATATTAATAATATAACTTCAAAGGCAAATAAAACACTAGGATTTTACGTAGAAACATGAAAACTGTACACGTAAGGTTAAAACCTTACGTACACATCACTTGTGCGTCCGACCGTCGAGTACTCCTCACCAGTTTGGGATCCGTACAAACAAAGCCAAATAAACCAAATTGAGCAGATACAGCGTAAGGCAGCAAGATATGTTTTTAATGACTATAACGATAGATCACCAGGTGCTGTCACTGACATGTTAAACAAACTAAAATGGGAAAACTTGCAATCCCGTAGAACAAAAGCTAAGCTTGTCTTGATTTATAAGATTAATGGTGGGTTGGTCGAAGTCACTAATGATGTCCTGACACAATCTGACAGGCGAACTGGAGGCCTACATAAATTTCGACATATATATACAAATAAAGACTTTTTTAAATCATCTTTTTTCCCAAGTACTATTGCTGTCTGGAACGATCTCCCAGAAACAATTTGCATGTCACCCTCCCTAGAATCCTTCAAAGGTGGTATCTCCACCTTAACATTTGGAGGTTCTAGTCCGGCTAATTAATTAGTGTATATAGCCACTCTACATAATGTGAATACATTTAACATTAAGCTACAACTAATGTTATTTTTAAATTGTAATTGAACTGTGGGAAATATTTTTATTTTATTATAACAAAATTTTCGACATCCATTTGCATGTACATAGCGCCACAGTTTCGGGATATTCCACACTCCGGCACCGGAGTCTTTCCGTCCCAGGAAGAAGAAGAAGAGGGACAGTCAAACTCATACTAAGATTGAAAATAAACTGACAAAGCCATGGCTAAAAATAAAAAGACAAACAGACAAATAATAGTACAGAATACATAACATAGAAAACTAAAGACTAAGCAACACGAACCCCACCAAAAACTGAGGGTGATCTCAGGTGCTCTGGAAGGGTAAGCAGATCCTGCTCCACATGTGGCACCCGTCGTGTTGCTTATGTTATTACAAATCCGGTAAATGGTCTAATTCGGTAGGTCTCATTCGTGAAAAGGGAAGGGTATTGTAGTTACGACATAAGGAACATATCCCATATCATCTGTGAAATGGTTATTCCATAACGGTCAACCAACTCATGATGGCGTCCGTAAAATTTACGAAGGGATGATTTCAACTTCACCATTTGGAACTCTTGGTTTAATAGCTTCCTTGTGAGCAGCAATCCTCTATCAAGGAAATCATGATAGGAAATACAAGCCCAGGAATATCATATCAATTGGGAGATATATACTCTGTATGCAGGCGCTGCTGGAATGTTACTACATAGAAATGGAAAGTTCACAATTGGTAAGCTGAAATCATCTCTTTTGTCGTAAAGTTTTGTTTTCAACCAACCCTCATTGTCAATTAGAGGTTTTTAAAATGATTGTAAACCCATGTTTGAACAGAGAAATACCCCCAGACACAACCATTTACATGCAAATTTTGCTGGGCAATCAAATTGAAAAATTAATTTAGTTGCAGGTTTCTTTATCTATTAGACCCAGAAAGTACAAATTTCAGAAGTAAATACGGTAAATTAATATCATATAAGAAAATATGAAAGACAGTAGATGGATATAAGTCAATGAGGCAGCAACCCAAGGACACAAATAATACTTATTGAAAAAAAAATGACATCTTAGAGGTCAAAATTCCATCTTCAACAATCTGTTGCAGAGCTTGTATCATAACATTATAATATCTCCAAATGACAAATAATAACTAGTGAGAAATTAAATAAACACTGTTGGCTAGAAATGGACAATAAAAAATGTGACAGGAATAATTAGTATTTTGAAACCATTCAAAAGAGAAAACAGCAACAATATCAATTTTAGAAAATCTTAAAGTCATTTGAGCGTCATTTTTTGTAACCTGTTTATATTTTATGACTTTTCAAAGATCTCATCTGGATTTAAAAGTCTAAAAAATGACAATACACTCTTTGACAAGTGATATTAGAATTTAGAATGGATATTGTATTGTTCCCCCTTTTGTGGTAGATATCCACATGTATTGTATTGATTCCCCTTTTGTGGTAGACATACACATGTATTGTATACCTGTTTATTGTTGAAGACTGTATATTGACGACTTGATGTCTTTTGGTTAGTTGTATGTCATTTGTATGTGTCATTGGGTTGCTACCTCACTCATCTCTTTTTTCAGTATGATTGAAAACAATTTCATTTGTTGTTACAGGTGTGCAGTCCTCACAAAACAGTGGAGAAATGCTGTGTTTAAAAGATGCATTAGTTCATCTTGTTTAACAAGAAATAATGGAAATGTTTTGTTTACAAACAAGCTAAACAGTTTTACATACTTCCCAAGTCGCTGTTATCCATCTTCAGAGTATCCAGAGACTTTTGATCCTTTCAAGAAAAAAATGCCAGAGTTTGATCCAAATATTTCGAAAAGGAAATTCCAAACCATATATTTCTTTAAACCAATTAAAGTGGCAAAAGTTTTGTCAATGTTAAAGATTTACCAGACTGGAGTTACATTTGCCCTAGTTCCATACTCATTATTTATGTTTCATTCTCAACTTGCTGATTTTAATGTTATTGCTGCATGTGTTGGACTTTCAATATCTGCCACAGTTTCATTGTATTATATCAGTATGTATATACAAAATATCACAGGTATCATTGGTGTGAATGAGGATATGACGAAAGTTATGATTTCACATTTGAATTTCTGGGGCAAACGTGAGGATGAAATTTTCAAAAGAAAGGAGATTGTTCCTTTCTCAGACAGTGGAGAAGATGTGAAAAGTGACATTTATAAAATGATCACATTTTTTTCAAATGACCAGAAGTTTTATCTTTTTGTGAATAGAGGCGAAGTGGTAGATAGAGAAAAGTTTGAAAACATTTTTGGAAACTTGAGATAAATAAATGTTTCATTTTTATCTTCAAAATTTTAGTGACAAATAATTCAGAATAAAAGATGACATAATTCAAAGTTTCCTGTTTTAGAGGTAGAAAGGTGTGTCAATCAACAATCTGTGATTATATCATGAAATGATTTGTTAGATATCTGAAGAAAGAAAAACGTCTTTTCAGATATATTAGAGAATGTATGGCATGCCCCCAACATGCAATACATGTACATGTATTTATACTTTTTCAAATTTTTAATTCTCAATTGATTTCCAAATGATAAAAAAAAAAATAGGATTTAATATTTTAACGAATTAAAAAATCTTTAGAAGACACTTCTCAGCTTGTTAAAATTAGCCTTATAAATGATTTGACTGTAAAAATACTTAAAATTAGCCTTATAAATGATTTAACTGTAAAAATAGTTAAAATTAGCCTTATAAATGATTTGACTGTAAAAATACTTCTTTTTAGCTCACCTGGCCATCATTTTGCGTCTGTTGTAATCTAATGTTGTCGTAAACTTTTTCAAAGATCTTTTTCTCTGAAACTACAGAACTGATTTCAACAAACGTTGAGGTGAGTGATCCATAGTGTATTTAGTATAAAATTTGTGTTTTTTCCCTGGTTAGTTAACAAACATGTCCAACAGTGCTGAAAATAGATCATAGGGGTAAAATGTATAAATTGTCTTTTATCATGAAAACCATAACAGTAAGAGAAAATCTGAAAAGGCAAAAATGCTCAGAATGACTAGATCTACCTACTAATTTTCAGGTTACTGTATGGAGTTATTGCCCTTAAAGTAAATGAGAATTTTTAGCTAATCTTCATGTTTTTGCCTATTACCATAAAAACTATATTAGATGTTGTGAAATTTTCAAAGATCTTCTCCTCTGAAAGAACCGAACAAATTTCAACAAAACATATCTATTTTTTTGTTAGTACACCCAACTTGGTGCAGTGAAGTAACCATTTTTTTTTGGTCCTATCTATACTCTGCAATGTCAAATACTTTATTCATAATATATATGCAAATATCCAATTTTCAAAATGATGTGTATGAATATTATGTTTGTTAATTACGAAAATAAGAAGATGTGGTATAATTGCCAATGAGACAACTCTCCACCAGAGACCAAATGACATAGAAATTAACAATTATAGGTCACCGTATGGCCTTCAACAAAGTAAAAACCCATACGGCGTAGTCAGCTATAAAAGGCCCCGAAATGACAAATGTGAAACAATTCAAATGAGAAAACTAACGGCCTGATTTATGTAAAAAAACAGTGAACGAAATACAATATGATATACGGCGACAAACGACAACCAAAGAATTACAGTCTCCTGACTTGGGACAGGCACTTACAGAATGTGGTGGAGTTAATCATGTTAGCGGGCGCCCAACCCTCCCCTAACCTGGGACAGTGGTGTAACAGCACAACATATAAACAAACTATAAAAATCAGTTGAAAAGGGCTCAACACATCAGATCGATACAAAGCAGAAAAATAAGCAACAAAAACACTGACAGGACGAGACAGGGTATATATACACCCCCACAACAACAAAAACTAAGTACAGATCAGAGAGTACAATGAACTCCCAGTTGTTGACAGCTACTTCAAAGCCAATAACAACTAATAAAAAATCATGTATCTAAGACTTAAACCATTTTATTGAAAAGTACACAAGTTACAGAAGACTGTACAAATTTGGACAAAGGAATGTAACTTGATTCCAAATATTTGCTTCATTATGTTTCTCTGCTAAATACAGTGCAATGCTTTGACTTACAGTTCTCAATGCACAGTGAAATCAATATTTACAACTGCTTTGAATCATAACTGTGGACAAAAAATTTGCAGTAAGATCTGCACAGTTAGTCCCATTGGAAAAAAATCACTTTATGGTATACCTGCAAGATAACATCTAGCAAACATTTGTACATGCAATGTCTACCTCTTGTAACTTACAGTACCCAGAAATTAATGTCAACCAACTTCAACAGATACAGTTAAGTCAGATTTTTAGTAATCCCTGAATTAATAATGTAACAGTGATGTTTGAGAACCGTATACTTATCATACACCGAATGGTTCAAGTACTGTTGATAATGTTATTCTGTCAGAGAGTATCCTGGACCAAATATTAATTTTAAAGTCTCCGATTTTTTACCAACATTGTCAGATACTCACAGTCATCTAGAATGGGAATTACTTGCTACATATATAAGGAAGGATAAGTATCTCAAGACAATATTACACAACCCTTATCACCTAATTTTAAATGGGATAATGACTTGGCTTCTAACTTTCTAATGGCACTTGTGATCTGCTGACATTCAAAATGTTCTTCTTCTGGTATACAGTTACAACTTCATAACATTGATGATTACTTCCATGCGTGGGGTGTAAATAAAAATATATCAAAGAAAAGTACAAAACAGTAATAGAATTTACTTTGATGTGACTATGTACATGATCAAAAATTTAATGAGTGATTTAAGACTATGTGCATTGTAGAGAAAAGTTGGTGTCATCTGATCTCTGAAGGATTCGATTTTTGGACATGCTTCAATAACTTATGGTAGCACGTTCCACTGAACTATTGTATGAGGAAACCATGACCATTTGTAAGTTTTTTGTAGCAGAGATTTGCCGAAATGCTTGGTTGTGTGTCTGTTGGAATTAGTGCTATTAATGGTATTGCAATTAGTCTGTGTACGTCCTTGTAAAACATGATAAGTCTGGTTTTTAGATGGCGCTCTGCAAGGGTTGGCAATTCAACTTTGATTAACATATTTGTTGCATATATAGCGGGCAACACGCCACTGTACCATTTAAAGCTTGTTTATGTGTTCTGCTGTATGTGGATCCCATAGGCTGCAAATATTTTCAAGATTGGGTCTTATATTAAATGTTATATTAAAGTATATAGGTAATTTTTTTTCAGAGACAAGCGCCTGCATGTGCCATACGCATATGGTTCAAATACTCATATGGTCCGAAACATATATATATTCTTAAATAGTTTTTACTTGTACTAGGTTTGCAGACGATTCAGTAGTGAATGCCATCTGATATTGCTCATTTAGAATATGTGCCTTTTTCTTTGGAGTTCCTTATACATGTTATATGAGCATATAAAGATAGTGATCCGGCGGCGGCGACGGCGTTAACCAACTTAACTGAAGCTTAATATTTCAGAAGGAAGAACACCTAGATGCCTTATGTTATGAAGTTTCCGTCTGCCATATGTCCATTGCAATATTGTCCTTGACCGCATTGTCATGGTTTAGTGAGTACTTGAAAAAAAGTTAAGATTTTTTGTAATGTTAATTTCTCTCTTATTATGAGTAATATGGTGACTATATTTGGTATGTGCGTACCTTTGCAAGGTCCTCGTGTCTGTCAGACAGTTTTCACTTGACCTCGACCTCATTTCATGGATCAGTGAACAAGGTTAAGTTTTCGTGGTCAAGCTCAAATCTCAAATACTCTAAGCAATAGTTCTACTATCTTTGGTATATGGAATGATTTAAGGTTTACATGTCCAACTGGCATGTGTCATCTAACCTTGGCCTCATTTCCATTGTTCAGTGTTTTAAGTTCATTTGTGTAGGTAGACTTATAATGATGTGCTCGCAGAAGTTGCCGAGCGTAGCAAGGCAAAAAAGTTTCCCGAGCGGAGCGAGGCTAAAAAAAATTTTGGACCCTTTTTTGCAGAAAATTAATCTTTTTTTGATCTAAGATGGTTAAAAAGAAGTGCCTCAAAGGTCTTATTACCAATTCATAAATGCAAAACTATTCAATGATGGTTGGACTGTCGGTCGACTCGTTCGTACGTGCGGGTCGATCGGACACAAACAAATAACTATGCTTATGCATATGGGTAACATTTTCCTTTGCCTGGCATTGTTAACCGTGTCAACAACTTCTTTAGTGTCAATGTCAAAATTAGAATGAACGTGCGTGCAGCAGTGCAAGTGAAGAAAGACTTTCTTGTCCCATGGTCGATCTCACTCGCACTCTTTCTTTTTTTGACTGTTATGATTTTTTAAATTATAATGACTTTTTTTTTGGCCATTTCGTTTGTGCACGCAAGTGCGTCGTTGCGTCAATGGTAGCTACGCCACTGAAGTTAAGTTAAGTTTTTATACGACCGAAGACATTTGGTTTCCGGATAATTACTTTAGTATTAGTAAATAGAAATCTATGAAATTTAAACATAAGGTTATAACCATAAAAGGAAGGTTGGGATTGATTTTGGGGGTTATGGTCCCAACAGTTTAGGAATAAGGGGCCAAAAAGGGACCCAAATAAGATTTTTTTAGTTTCACGACAGTAACTTGTGGAACAGTGTATGGATCTCTCTGAAATTATATCACAAGTTTCCATACCACAAAGGGATGGTTAGGATTGGCTTTTGGGGGTTATGGCTCAAACCGTTTAGGAATTAGGGGCAAAAAAGTGAGAAAGAACAAGGGTGTCCTGGTTAATGGACAAGTACCTAAGTACATATTACAGTGTAAGGGAGGTAATTCAAACACAACTTTGAATTACCTCCCTTGCACTGCTTTTACATTATGTATAAAGAAATGTTGTATTGTCTTGAAGTGATTAGCTGTCAATTCATTTTTAGAAGTTACTATTTTAATAATTTTAAAAATGCGGATTAAGGTAAATTAATTTTAGCTATGATTATGTATGTCATTTTCTATTTTAAGACTTTTATGATGTAATTAAATGGGTTATTGTGGTTGCAAACTCCATTTTTTTGGAAAAAAGGGGGGGGGAAGGTTAAAAAAAATTTGGGTTGTAAAAAAAAATTGGTGGGGAAGGGGGAGAAAGAAAAGGACCATCAACATAAAATCGAAAAGAAAATTTCTTCAAATATTTTCTTTTTTTAAAAAAAGGGGGAGGGGTAAAAAAAATTTTTTTTGAAAAAGAAGGGGGTGAATTTTTTTTTTTGGGGGTGGGGGAGGTCAATTCGCAACAGCAAAGTGTATTGCACAAAAGCAAAACAATGAATATAAATTCAAATGATATAACCAATTCTAAGTTCTTTGACTACAGTTATTCTGTGTCAGAAACCTATTATGTGTCAAATATTGAATTACAGTCCAAATTCAGACCTGTATCAATTGTATATTGTGTCCATTTTTGCCCCAACTGTTCAGGGTTGGACCTCTGCGGTCGTATCCAGGTGCGTTCGGCGAAGCAATTTATTGTATTTTGGTCTGTTTTTTTTTTTTAATGTTGTATATGCAATAGGTTAACTATATTTGGTGTATGGAAATATTTTACGATGTACATGTCCGTCTGGCAGGTTATATTTGACCTTGACGTCATTTTCAGGGTTCATTGCTCAATGTTAAGATTTTGTGCTTTGATCTGTTTTCCTTAAACTATAAGCAATATATCAGCTATATTTGGTGGATGGAATGATTGTAAGGTGTGTATGTATGTTTTTCTGGCTGGTATCATCTGACCTTGACCTCATTTTCATGGTTCATTGGTCAATGTAAAGATTTCCTGGTTAAGTTTGTTTCTTATATACTATATGCAGTAAGTCAACTATATTTGATGCATGGAATGATTGTAAGGTGTACATGTCTGTCTGTCAGGGTGCATCTGACTTTGGCCTCATTTTCATGGTTCATTGATCAATATAAAGTGTTCATGGTTTGATCTGTTTCTTGTATACTATAAGCAACTATATACGGTGTATGGAATGATTGTAAGGTGTAACATGTATTTCTGGCTTGGTTTATAAGACGTTGACCTCATTTTCTTGGATCATGTTAAGTTTAAGTGATACCAGAAGTCCATTACTAGAGCTCTAATATTGGACTTCTGGTGATACTTATAGTAAAACTTTATACTAGTATTTAGGACTATCAACATAAAATCAATGGTCAGTAAAGCAGGCGAGACAGTTTAGCGTGTGCACTCCTTGTTTTTTAGGTAGTGGCTGTTTTGATGGCGCCGGCAAAATAGGAAATATGATATTCTACCGCCTCTAGTTAAGCGGAGGCCAATTTTGCCAGTAAAAACTATTTTATTCACAGATATACATTGTATATCTATACTACTAAAATAACGAGGTCCAATTTGTTAGCCGGCATGACTTAAAAACAACGAATCAAAGAATTCAACTTTAAATATAACTAATATAGGACAATGGTGTTGATTAAAAATTACACTATTCCAGGCCCTTTTGTTTTCCAAATAATTAATAATACCAATAATTAACAAGTTCCGGGTCGATTCCGATACCGATACCAATAGTATATGTATGTATGTATGATCTGTATCTTCTTCCTTTATTAGAAGCACCACCATGGGCTATGGTGTAAAGGAGGAAATTTAACACTGTATCAGTACAGATTTAATGTGAGCATTTTCCTACCCAGATCCCCAGCCTGGCCGTGACGGGTCTTACTACCAGTCACATGTAGTTTACAGTTATAGTAAGAAAACTAGGACAGGTTCAAACAGAAAGATTTTGAAAGCAGAGAAACTGTGCACCTTATAATCAGCGTGAATTTATCAGATGACAATACAAATACTAAAAATCCAGGCTATAAAAATAAGGTGTAGGTACTCTAATTCAGTCTCGGACCGCGATGTCGCGGGTGTGTTCTAGTGCAATTTAAATCAAAGAGCTGAAAGCTGCGAGGAAAAATGACGCCATTGTCTTTAATATTGGGATATTTTTGATGCAAGTCTTGATTTTCACATAATTTACCTACTGAATCTTAAGAGACTTTTCAGTTCATGGTAGGTAGGCTGACTGACAATAGAATAGAAATGAATTGTTTTCAATGTCTAAGGCTTTTTTATTTGTTTGTCAAGATATATATATATGTGAAGTGAATATAAAAAAGAAGATGTGGTATGATTGCCAATGAGACAACTCTCCACAAGAGACCAAACGACACAGAAATTAACAACTAAAGGTCACCGTACGGCCTTCAACAATGAGCAAAGCCCATACTGTATAGTCAGCTATAAAAGGCCCCGAAATGACAAATGTAAAACAAATCAAACGAGAAAATTAACGGCCAAATTTACGTACAAAAAAACGAACCAAAAACAAATATGTAACACATCAACAAACGACAACCACTGAATTACAGGCTCCTGACTTGGGACAGGCACATTCATACAGAATGTGGCGGGGTTAAACATGTTGGCGGGATCCCAATCCTCCCCCATAACCTGGGACAGTGGTGTAACATGGCTATATTTATATACTGGTTGTTTCTTTTGTATAAAGAAATAGCTCAAGACTACCTGAACGATCTATAATATTCAAAGTTATATGTGAATTTGTTTCTTGCAATTTCATTATTCTTAGTCAAGGATACATTAACAGGCTATCTATCCCCTTCTTTGTAGAATTATTTAACAAAATGATGATGAAGAGCCTGCAGTAAGCAAGCTCTGATACCCCACATAGTCCTTATTGACATTGTTATTTCTGTTACTTAAAGGATGATCAAATTCTGTAGATTTAGACAATAGTATTGTTATACTAGTTTGACAATTACAAATATAGTGACACCATTTATACAACCAAATTTCATTGTTGATATTCACACATATATATATATATATATAAACTCGAATCTTTGAATGACAACATAAATTATTGCAGATTTTTTTTTTCAAATGATTTAATGTTTATGAGTCATTTATTTCAAATAATTAACCCGTACTAAAATAAGGAGATGCAGTTACATGATTGCCAATGAGATAACAGTCTGATAACTATCCACCAGAGTCTAAATAATGTGGCTGTTGGCAGTTATAAGTCACTTTCCAGACCTCAACAATGAACTAAACCGGTTCATTGTTTTCATGCACCATTGGAAAAAGAGGAGTTGTGGCTTGGTGGCTAACAAGAAAATATAAGAAATATAATAATAATATAAATAAGAAAAAAAAAAAGAAAAGAGACAGGACTAAGCCACTGGACTATATATAAAGTGCTCCATTACTAATCCTCAGAGGAGCTGCTGATCTATACTAGTACTTAGAAAAGAAAGATGTTGAGGACTTAGCCAGGGCAAGCTGAATTTTGAGACTTAGGAACATCAAAGTAGAAGTGGGACACCACATACATAGGCCAATCTGCCCTATTTGCTGCCACCTATTAAAATGAATGCCTAGGGTGGTAATCAAACCCATGTGCATTTAATCTGTTGTTCTCTATGTACATTGTACATATATGATATATAATATCAAATGCAAAAAATGCAGCTGTAATGTAAATACGGTAATTTACATCATTATAGCCTCATTTTTTTTTATAAAGACCTGGCTAGAACTTTTTCTTGGGCAAGGTTTATTATATAACTCTGAAAGCAATACAATCCAGTGTTCTCCCCAGGATTTTTTTATAGCGCTGTGGTATTAGCGCCCGATTTAAGATTGATTCACCTTAAGTTTCGTGTTTGTGACTTGATGTTACATTTATTTATAACTACCATGTTAGTTATATTATATTAAATAGACAATGACCTCGATTTTTTATACATGTGCCATGAGTATTAACAGAAATGCAAGTAGGTGACATTTCAATTATTAATTAAACTTTAAAAATTAAAATGCCTAGATAACTTAAATAATTTGATTTTATTACCACCCGTCCCGAAATGTAGTACAGTAGGTATATCTTTTTTTCTCACTTTCAGTTGTTTGACTTATAAACTAGTTATATAGCCTTTACAGCTTCATAATTTACTTACACATATTTAAGAAGGTTTTCAATGACAAAATTGGAATTTCTTCATTAATTTTATTTACATTTATCAAGTTACAATTTTGCAATTAATATTGGTATATCCTTTAATATCAAAGGAAGAAATGGAATAACTCTTAAGTAAGTACTGAAATGTTATTAAAGACATGTTGAAAAAAAGCTAACATATTTGATCATATTCCAAGATGAATATGATAGAAATCTTTTTTTTAAGAAGTTTTTTTTATTATTAAAGGTGGATTATCAATAAATAAATGTTTGCCAACTGAAACATTACAACCACCTTTTAAAGTTGTGTTTGGTTACTTTATGAATATGTGAATTATTGCCACCAGAAATATTTCACAAGATGTGACAATACATGTTTTAGCACTTTTGCCCACTGAAATTGTCTCCCTTCACAACTTCCTGTTTACACATTATTTGCTGTATCTCTAGGAATCATTTAATGCCATTCCTTATCCAAGTCATCCACTGTTAACATTGATTTTAAATTAATATTTGATTAATAGTTATTGAAAAGTGGATGGCAAATCTCAATATTTTTTTATTTATTTTCAAGAAATTTTCGTATTCGATTTTGAAAAAAGCGATGCAAGTAAAAGTAACCGTAAAATATGGGCTTGTAATGAACACCTGGGCAACGGGAATGCTTTTCTCAAAACAATACAGGTTCAATAGTTTAGTTGTTAACTCGAAAAAGTAATGAAATAATCGTAATGTTACAAAAATGGACGATACCACGTTGTCAGAGAAAGGGTAAAACTTTCCTTAAATACTTTTGGTATGATTTATTGAGCACTGCCTACTCCTTTAATAAAGTTTCTGCATCTTATAATTCTTTTTAAAGTGAAGAAATCCAGAAAGAAATAAAGTATTTTTGACAGAAAAACTTCTGCAAATATCGCCATTTTGTTCTTTAATAGAACTGGCCCCTGCGATATTTGACCTATATTATGTCTGCAGCAGTAACTTTGCAAACAAAATACATACGCACCGCGTGGATATAACCGTATTACTAATTTTCGATTCTTAAAAACTTCTTAATTCTTAATAAAGACCATTATCTTTCGTATGATTTCAAGATGATTCCGATTATTATTTTTTGAATGATTTTAAAGTTCAGCTGACAAGAAAGGTAAACATTCTTTCAAGAACTATTTTCTAGCGGTAGCGATTTGTTATCATTGGTATGTAAAAAGTCCAAAACCATAACAATACGGATCTATCTAGATCTGATTTTTTTACGGATTGGAAAGACATGCACATAAAAGCAAAAGTTCATATAAATATGAAAAATATACCAAAGGGATAGCTCAAAATACCATTTAATAACAATAAACATATGGACAGGTTAGAATGAAATTATGTACAGTACATAGGTATGTAAAATACGGAACCGAGTTCGGAAGGCGGCTTGGAAGCGATAAAATGCCATCTGGTCAATGGTATAGTAAAATTGTCGCTTTGACAGCGTCATTTTCCAAAAAAAATGACTATTATTTCAAAAGCATTTTTGTTTTTATTTTGAAGCTATGCGATTGATTTTGTTTGGTTATATAATGTTTATATGCAATGAAATGTTTAACTGATATTATCTTACAACATACGTTTAAAAAATCTGAGATTTTATTTCCTATGCAAACATGTAGCATTATACTGTTACTGATTTTATAAGTACATTGTAATTTCAACTACATGTTTTGATATGATTTCATCGCTGCAAATGAATGCTCAATATTTTTATCTTTATTTCTTTTTACGAATTCTTATTTTCATTTTGACTATTTTAAAACAATTATATGTATCTCAAATAGGAGCAGAGTGATTTAAGTAGTCGAACGTCTGTATGTCAACACAGAGGATGTGAGTTCGAATTCCGTACATGCTAGGTGCGCTCGACTACAATCTTAATTTACTAGGATTGTCTGAATTATGATTTGCATCATAATTCATTCATGCAAAATTACTGAAATCTTCACAGTTGTAGCATTTGTGCTAATTTTAAGACGGTTTTTGTCTAAAATGAATGGTGTTAAGTCTTTATATATAAATATATGTTGTATTTGATGATAATACATAACATATATAAAGGTTGAGACTGAACACGAATGTGGCCACTTCCATTTTAGAGAAAATAGCCATTACTATAGAAACGTGCTATTTTGCTGGCTTTAATTTAGATATTTTAATCAGAGCCAGCAAAATAGCCACTGCCTTTTTTTACACATAAGACAAAGCATTTTGTTAGTGCTGCCAAATTCTTCCATTTGAAGGTCCAGGATCATGTTTTCTGAATAGTTCCAATATGCAGAGCACATGTGTGTTTGCAATGTTTATATATTCCATGTGATTATAATTGTTTTTCATTTATGGATTTTTTTTTTGATTTTCATGCAGACGTTTTCTTTTGTGAATTTTTATTCGTAGGTGGTCTGTAATCCATGGAAATTTCTTTTTGTGTGCTATATGCTATTTTGTGGTACATTTGCAATAATGGTTTTATAAGGTTGTCTTTTAAGTCCAGCAACAGTTTGTTTACTATTGTCATAAATTGTTTTGATCTTTTCTACTAACGTGACGGTACCCAAATTGCACCTATTTTGACAGTTTTTTCACCTAAGTTTTTTTTATGATAAAGACAAAAATTTCCATTCTGTGTTTATTTTGTAGCCGTATCATATTTTATTATATAGGTACACCAATTTGATTATTGATCCCTATTGAGTCATAGAAAAATGGGTTTGAATCGACCTCCAAACTATCCATGATTCCGTAATGAGGAGTACCCAAATTGCATCCATGCTTAAATTCACATCATTAAAAATCAAATAACAGATGTTTTGTTTTAGTTTTTCAAATATTTAGAACAATTTGACATTAGTACATGTTCACTATTCATTTTTTTTAAAGGGATGCTTGTAACATATTTTTTTTTGTTCATTTTTAAAAGATGACTTTTTGAACGTCGCATGGCGGCGTTTTCGTACATTTTTCTTTTCCAGTGAAAGCTTCATCTGTTGATATAAACTGTGAACGTTTAGTGTATATCTGAATATATTCACCTATTTTGTAAGACGTGTATAATGTCAAATAACTAAAATACAAATTGTTTAGTCTCAAAGAAAACTTTTAAGAATTTCTCAGCTGTTTATGTTGAATAGGTGCAATTTGGGTACTCGATGCAATTAGGGTACCGTGACGTTAGTAATTAGATGTGTTTTTTTTTTTTGTTTTTTTTTTATGTTTTCCCACTTTATTTTATGGAATTGCTGTTTTTTCTAGGCGCTTATTTATATTCATTTCCAGTGATATTGTACATTCAGTGAATACGATCTCATGGTCTGCATTCTCATTAGCTAGCATCACTTTCAGTTTATTTTTAAGTTTGGTGCATTATAAGATCAATAGTTCTAGCTTTCGCCTCTTTTTGGTGTGTCTACAACTTGACCAAGGGAGTTGTCATTTATCATGTCCTTGGATAAGGATTTTGTTTTGGATTGGAATAACTGATGTTGTGTCATTTACCAGTCTATTTAACAAAGAATAAAATCCCCCCTACAATTAAAAGTTGATTTTGAATTCCCATTCATACGATTAAAGGCTTGCCTGCATTCTTGTAATGAACTGGTCTCCGAGGATGTCTGAAGTAGCAACCAATAATTAATGTTCTGGTGTTAGCCTCAGCCCACACATTCTCAAAAATATATTCGTAATTTTAATATTTCAATCAAGTCGTTGTTAAATATTTTTAGTTGCTTATTAAACTGTGTAGTTTGAAGTATATCTTCATACTTTTATTGTCTTACTTCACGTGTCACAGTTTGTTGAGACTACGATTTGCACTATATATAAACCTTGACTCACCTAATGTTACAGAATGCAGGACAATGCTGGTGATTGTGCCGGGATGTCTAACTGCCGGTTATAACGATATATATATATATAAAGGTAAAAGAGCTGAAGAATCCACTCAGATATCTAATTCATATGGTCTAAGACTCCATGGACTCTTTAGCCTCACTTTTCGGCGTGCATTGACGACAGTTACAATTACGTGATGTTTTCTTTTATTATGAAATTAGTACAGAAAGTGTGAGAAAATATCAATAGAGATAAATATGTAGTCTATCCAGATCGCCATTCTAAAAACATATTCAGAACTTACAGACTTTTTAAAAATGATATAGGCCTTGCAATTATCAGTTTCTTTAAGAAAATTGTAAGACAATAAATGACTGAGTTAACAAAATTTAGAATTAGTGTCCATGACCTCCGGCGAAATAGAAAAGGGATGACACAAAGGTATATACCTTCAGATGAAAGATTTTCTTAGCTATATATCAATAACATTGTTGAAGATGAAATTTATTTTTTCTGCTTCAGTGTCCCAGGAACATATATATTGACATATATACTGTTCCCAGAATGTCCATCACTTAGACTGAATGACTCAAAAGGTCAAGTTTTATTTCTAATATTACTTATTTTAAATCTTTAAATCTTAAGATGACCAATGTATATGTTGATGTAAAATGAAGATCCCATGCAAAGCAAAATGAAGATCCCATGCAAAGCTAAAAATAAGGTAATAACATTGTTAAATGCTTTAATAAAGACTAGAAAAGTCAAGCAAAAAAAAAAAATAATAATAAGATATGGGTGGCCCTCCAGCTCTCAGTTCAACGTGAATTTACAGAACAATTCTATCTGCACTGTTCACATGCACTGTGTTTTTGTCTACTGCTTCATATTACGTGAGGGTACCCAAATTGCACCTATTTTGACGGTTTTTTTCACCTACGTTTATTTATGATTAAGACAAAAGTTTCCATTCTGTGTTTATTTTGTAGATGTATCATTATTTATTATATGGTTCCCCCAATTTAATTTTGAATCTATATTGAATCATAGAAAAATGGGTTTGAACAGACCTCCAAACGATCCATTATTCTGTAATGAGGAGTACCCAAATTGCATCTATGCTTTAATTCACATCCTTAAAATTCGATTAACAGATCTTTTGTTTTATTTCTTCAAATATTTAGAACAATTTGACATTAGCCCATGCTTACTATTCATTTTTCAAGAAATGAATGCTTGTAACATATTTTATTTGCTAATTTTTAAAAGATGACTTTTTGTGGACGTCGCATGGCGACGTTTCCGTACATTTTACTTTTTCCAGTGAACACATCATCTGTTGATATGACTGTGAACGTTTTGTGTATGTTTAAATATATTTACCTATGTTGAAAGACGGTGCATAGTGTCAAATCATAAAAATACAAATTGTTTAATCCCTAGGAAAACTTGTAAGATTTCCGCTGTTATTTTTGCCAAATAGGTGCAATTTGGGTACTCGGTGCAATTTGGGTACCGTGACGTTATTTGTATTAGTATAGTTTATTGTTGTCTCCAATCAAAAAAGATATCACAATCATTGTAATTATTATACTGACTTGCTCCTCTTGGGTGTATGTATGTACGGAGCACCCCTCGAGAGCTACGAGGGTACAGTGGAATCCGTGTACACTCCCAATCGGGTTTAATGGAGATGTGTCACTTATTTACAACAATATTTACAAGAACAATCCCCACCCCAACACAAAGGGAGTTCTAGGACACCGGACAGTCTGTTATTATGGTGGAGGAAGCCGAAGTACTCGGAGAGAACCACCGGGCTGCTCGGCGGAAACAGACAAACCGAAGAGACATCAGAAGATTGATCTCTAAGTCAAAGTAGGGGGCAACTTTGACCTACCGAGGCCCCCATAGAACCCATGCCGTTTAAACTCCGGTCTAGGTACCAGAGAAGTGTGTGGGAGGGTGAAAATCACCCTTCTGATGTACTAAAATTTCCAGCGCCCAAACAAAAGTGAGATTCGAACCTTCTGCACTGTAGCAATCGATCTAAACCACTAGACCACGAACCCACGGGTGTCAAACAGAATTTATTGTATCGTATCGTATCCGTAGTGGAACACCGTTTTCGGTTCTAAATTAGTATACTTTCAATCTGGTACCCTAACTGGTTTCTACAAACCGAAAACGAAAACATAACACGTGCAAAGCTTACTAATAGTAATATTATCCTGTGCAAAGGTACAAGCGACGATAAGTATTTTATGTCCAATAATACAACTTTTTATCAAAGATAAAATGTTAAGGGTGTCACCATAGGGCATAATTTTATGGGGTCCATAGATTTATATTATTATTAAGGTTCATCTATACACCAAAAAAAAATGGCAGTTTACACCATGAAATTTTCTCTGAATGCAGACAAAACTGTGTAATTTTGATAATTTTAAATCCTGGCAGCACCTAGATATATACAAGTTGTATTCATTTTGTGTTTTAAAAAAAAAAAAACTTTGTGGATTTTGCTATTAAAACATTTTCTTTCCTTGCCACAGGTGGTGTATAAACAAACAAAGTCTGGTGAAATCTTTGAGATGGTCCCCCTCAGGTCATTATTGTATTGTATCATATTGATTGATATGGACAATAGAAATCTACCCACAACAAAGGTGATTTAAATGGGTGCAGGCCGTTTCGTAACCTGATTGTTTCGTAACTAGTCGATTCGTAACTTACTAGGTCGTTTGTAACCTTATATCAATATATAATAACAATATGAGTCTTAGGTTATTAGCAATTGCTCGTTTGTTATTCCGGTCCCAGTCAACGAAGAGTCTCTGTCTAATAGCTCGGTTGCAATTCATATATATAAGTCGACCCTAAGGATCCAGTCTGCAATAGTTATTTACAAATAAATGCCATGTACACATTATTTTGTTGATATCTTCCTCTGTTTCAACTTTCCAAAGGTCACTACACATTTTCCAAAATCAAAATCTTCCTCCTTTGGTCCTTCAATTGATATATGCATTAAGCAATTCAGCACTTTTTGGCATAGTCTTTTTCTCAAAGGTGTTTTAACTCTGTTCAAGCATGAAAACACCTTTCACAATCAGCTGTTGAAACTGGCAATGGAAGACTTATTGCTGCATACTTAGACAAGGATACAAAGTTCCAAGACTGGCAACTTTGTTCATTGTCTGCCTAAATGTCATGTCTTTACATTCTTTCACTAATAGTGTCCTCAGTTTGCTGATAGAATGGTTTCAGCATCAACAGCAAGTTGTTAATAAAACTTTGAATGTCATCATTGCTTCACAGAGATTTTACAGGAAACAATAAAACAAAGTTTAATACGTTACAGAAGTCGTCAATAAAGAATACCTAGGGCATTGATGCAACTGCCACAATTATTTACAAGATATTAGACCAAGGTACCAAACTTGGTAAGCATAAGCTTTATTCTAGTGACTGTTTTTCTTTCACTGTTAAAAGGCAGCAAAATGAAAAGACCTGGTGGTGGTGTAGTATACGAGGTAAAAATAACAGGTGTCCAGCAGCGGTATGCTCAATAGGTGACAACTTCGTTCCAGGCAAACTACCACATAATCATCCTTCTACACCTGGTTCAGTGGTTGCAGCCACAATTTCATCAACTGTCAAGGCACAAGCAGCATTACCAGCCCATGCTTTTACTAGATCATCAGAGATTGTGAAGACAGTTCTAGCAACACATGCTAATGTAAAACTGCTGGAGGCAAGTCGTCTTGCCATTACTAATTTAAAAAGACAATGTAATCGTAGACGTCAAAAAGATCGTCCTCCTGAGCCCAGACACCAAGATTTCGATCTTGCAGACTACTACCTGCCGGGCAACTTCCTTAAAGCTGATATCAAAAAGAATGGTCAAAGATATATAGTCTTAGCCACAGATCAGCAACTGCAATTACTGTCTAAGTCCAAATGTTGGTAGATGGACAGCACTTTCAAAGTGGTAAAGGCACTATTCAAGCAGCTATTTTTACGTAAGTTGATGGCCATACCATTTCTGCCAGTGGAGCATATAAGTACTGCCTTTAACAAGCTAATGGACACCACTCCAGCTGGTCGTCTTCAAACAGTTCTTCACTATGTCCAAAAACATTGGATACACAGTCGCCTGTGGCCAATTGCAAGCTGATGTGTGTTTATGCAATCCATCCGCACCAATAATGACGTAGAGGGATGGCACAACAACCTTAACACCCAAGCTGTCATCGGCAACCCTTTGTTCTACCTTCTTTGTCGACTTTTACACAGGGAGACATCGTTTCTTCCTCTACAGATTACACCAGGTACGAAACTTCTCAGTTACAAAACAACGTAGCTACGAAACGACCAGGTTTCGAAACGACATGCATTCATTTAAATAGTGTAAATGAGTGGACTGTAACAAAGAAAACTCAAGTGTTTGTTTATTTCACTATCTTCTGTGGCAAGGAAAGAAAATGTTCATCAAAATCCATAAAGTGTATTAACTTTTTAGAACATAAATTGGATGTAACATTCATTTATCAAGGTGCTGCCAGGCTTTAAAACTTTTAAAATTACACAGTTTTGTCTGTAAGAGAAAATTTCATGGTGTAAACACAGCCATTTTTGTGAAAGTGTATAGATGAACCTTAACCCCAAAACAAAATTCAATAATGTAAATAACATACCAATACAAGTTCAAGTCACACCAATTGTAAATTTTTGGTACATTTGCACAGACACTTGTTTCTATCCATAAACAATATTATTCTATTATGGAAAGCCTCAACTGTCCTGATCCTAAGCCTAAGGTCAAAATTGACGGTATCTGGTCCGTTCGCCAGAATTCATGTTCGCCCTGGGTCCATTTGCCCTGAGTTCGTTCGCCCTGGGTTCGTTCTTCTTACTTTAAAAAAAATATATAAACTTATTCAGATATTTTTATAGTATATATTCTTGAAAGTTATGAAAACACATGGAAATATTTAAAAGTCAAAAATGAAAGTTAAAGGCTTGTTTTGGAGCATTAATTGTTCAATGACATAATAATTCTCACTGATTGTTGTAATACTTGTCTTTGATGGATTAATAATCAAAACAATGTTTTGTTTTGATAAACTAGTCAGCTTGGAATTAATAAAAACAATGATGTACGAATTGTAAATCATGAAAAGGAATTACAAGTTCATTTATCATTATACTCTGAGACTTCTATAACACATGTGTTATAGAAGTTTCAGTTATACTGCATAAATTGACTGAATAGAATTATTTTGTAAACAAATATCAATAAAGATAAACACATTGTATTCCAGTATTCTACTATGCAAATGTCAAAGGGAAAATAATAAATTGGTTGCGGCAATACAAATATTCTGCGAATTTTTCAACAAACTTTAACATATTCTGTTCAAATAATACACATTATGCAACTAGACAACAATAAGAAAAAAATAAAAATCAGGGCAAATGGACCCTGGGCGAACAGGTATCTGGGTGAACAGGTATCAAGGCGAACATGTACTAGGGCGAACAGACCCGGATTCAAAATTGACACAACTTATCTCTCTGTACTATATTATCCTCTTATGGTACACTGTTGCACATGGTTTCTCGGGGTACTTTTAGAATATTTATTTAGGCGCAGGATCAGAATTCAGGGCTTGCAAGTTCTTGAAATCGTCCTGATCTTACTATATATTCCCCTACAATTTGAGCTGATGCTTCGTAGTTTCTCTCTTTGGGGTTGACAATATTGATCTTATGTCTGTTGGGATGTTCATTATTTCCATCTGTCTTAGCATATCTTCTCTATCCTGTTGGTTACTTGGGCAGTATGGTAAGAAATGTTCTGTTGTTTCTCCTTCACCACATTGACAATATGGCATGAGGGATTGAACTATTAGGTTTTTGCATTTATTTAATCTGCTGTAACCTCAGTTCTTACAGTATTATTCCTATTTGGGTGTGTCAAGTTGTACATCCCTCCCAACAATAGGTACTAAATCCAAAAGTTGTCTCCCAGTTTCACTAATTGTCCATCTACTTTGCCATTTGAATTTTGTAGACATCTTGACTGCACTTCTTACATCTGACATTGTTATGACATTAAATTGGTGTTGAGCAACCCCAAGTATTTTTCATGAGAATGAAAAGGTGAAAAGTGGTTCAGGTTATGTTTTTTAAAGATTAAATGGGTAAAATCCTGTCTAAGGTGTATATATAGTTTACAGTGCGTTTACTGATATTCGATGTATTGTCTAGATTATATGCCATTATCCATGTAGTCAAACCTCCATGGGGTTCTTTCTATGTTTTGACTTGGACAACAGTTGTTATATTTCGTTGGACACTTAAATTCGTGGATAAAGCCATCCACGAAAACCACGAAAATTGGTACCCCACGAATAAAAGTACTTTCACAGTATACAATTATACAATCTTTGCAAGAACATAAAATGTATATTTTAATAAAATGTACATGTACATGTATCCTTTATTTAGATGGGAAGAAAAATTAAAAAAAGAAAACAAACAGAAGATGAAGGTGATATAAAAATTAAAAAGGAAAAGACAAATATAGATGGCAGTAGAAAAGATGAATGCAGTCTTGAGAAAGGAAATTGCAAGAAAACAACTGAAGATATAATTGTGAATAATTGTAGAAACGACAGTGATGAAAATTCAAGTGTTAAATTGAAAAAGAAACATCTGAAAGAAACAGTAGTAGTTGATAAAGATATTAATAATGATATTCCTCTTTTGGATGCAAAAGATAAAGTTTTAAATGAAGAAACTCAGACAGCAACAACAGAACCAAAAGTCAAAGTTGAGAAAAATAGAGAAAATGACAAAAATGAAAATACACTTGACATGCTTGATATTACAAATAAAGATGTGGAAGACATTATGAAAGAGGTCTCGGTAAAGAAGAAAAAAGAAAAAAATAAGAAAACAGAGCTGTGTATTACTGATAATGTAAAAACTGAAACAGAAAAAAACAAAAAATCACCAAAAGAACTTGCTATTGCATATCTTAAACTATGGAAGAAGAATAGAGATGAATGGAAATTTCAGAAAGTCAGACAAGTCTGGTTGCTTAGTAATATGCTTGATTCGGAAATGGTAAGTCTGGTTTAATACTTAGCAATATGCTTTTTTACAGAAAAATATTGTCATGCTTTTTTCACATTTTTCGATCAGTGTGAGAACAAAATTTTCCTCTCTAGAAAAAACTTTGTTCTCAGCAAATGATTGGTCAAAATTTAATTATGACGTCAAATTTTCTTTGTTTCTTCTGAATTTTCTGTTGTGACGTCATGAAAAAAGGCGACCATGCATCATGACGTCACATAACATCACATATAAAGAACACAACTTTCTGCAAATCTTTGAAAAGGAAGGATAAACTTTGTTTAGATATCGTCTAAAAATCATTAGAGAAACAGATCCCACCACTATAACTCAATGTATTACGATATTTCTCCACTCTCAACAGTTAAATTTTAATTATTTAATTAGCTCGGCAAGCCTCACACTTTAAATATCAAAATTTAACTGTCTCTAGTAGAGAAATATCGTAACACACATGATTCAGTGATGGAATCTATATTTCATTGACTTTTGTCAAGTGCCACAGAATACAATGAGAAATATGGTAACACACATGATTCAGTGATGGAATCTATATTTCATTGACTTTTGTCAAGTGCCACAGAATACAATGAGAAATATGGTAACACACATGATGCAGTGATGAAATCTATATTTCATTGACTTTTGTCAAGTGCCACAGAATACAATATACATTGGTCATGTTTGTAGCAATACTTTCTACCTCTTTGATTCGTGCTGTATTACACATAATGTGGAAAATAAGAATAATTTCTTAATTAAGTTCTCCTTCTACATTATTTGCACAGTACGTTTACAGATTCAATTTTAACAGATTGAAAAATGTTTTACTCATATGTTGAACTCTGTCATTTTTATCATGGAATGCTATAAGGTTGCTTTTTTTGGCAATGGTTTTCCTTTAACATTAATATTCAAATCCACAGTGATCCAACACAGGCAATGAAATTGAAGATGTGCTCCTACAAATTTGTACAGATTTTATTGTTTTTCTCGGATTTCCAATGTGTGCACGTGTAACCTACTCATTAGTGTCATTGGATGCTTTAGATGTTACCTAGTCAGTTTGCTGGGATCTACTTGTGATAGATCAATGACATTTTGTATGAAGTGGCATTACTATCAGATCATATCAGTTTGATGACGATTTTGATTCCCTACCCTTAGGTCATGGTCCAGTGACTTTGATTTAATTAGCAATTTTCGAAGTTAAGTTTTTCTGCTGAAGTCAGTTTGATAAAAACTACTTGTGATAGATCAATGATATTTTGTATAAAGTTGCAGTACTATCAGTACATATCAGTTTGATGACTATTTTGAGGCCCTGCCCCCTAGGACATGGTCCAGTGACTGTGAATTAATTAGCACTTTTCAATGTTAAGTTTTTATGCTTAACATTGCTTAAGTTATATTGGTAGGAACAACTTTTTTTCTACTTACAATAAACAACAATGTTGCTATCCATTAGATTGTCTTTTTTTACGACCGCAAAAAATTTGCATTCGTATATTGCTATCATGTCGTCGTCATTGTTGTCCCAAGACATTTGGTTTCCAGACAATAACTTTAGTATAAGTGAATGGATCTCTATGAAATTTAATCACAAGGTTCAATAGCACAAAAGGAAGGTTGGGATTGATTTTAGGGGTTATGGTCCCAACTGTTTAGGAATTAAGGGTCAAAAAGGGGCCAAGAAAGGTATTTTTTTAGTTTCCAGACAATAACTTGTGTATTAGTGTATGGAACTCTATGAAATTGAAACACAAGGTTCCATACCACAAAGGAAAGGTTGTGTTTGATTTTGGGGTTATGGCTCTAACTGTTCAGGAATAAGGGGCAAAAAGGGAAGGGGGGAGGAACAAGGTTTTTCTGGTTTCCGGACAAATACTTAAGTAAAGTCAATGGATCTCTATGAAATTGTACCACTAGGTTCCATACCACACACAGAAGGTTGGGGTTGATTTTGTGGGTTGTGACTTTCATTGTTAAGAAACTAGAGGTCAAATAGGGTCCAAAAACAAGACTTTTTTTTTTCTATGTTGTGATGTTATACTATTGTTTCAGAAAAAGGGAGAAGGTTTGGTACCATTAAAACGTTTAATCCCGCTGCAAATGTTTGCACCTGTCCTAAGTCAGGAATCTGATGTACAGTAGTTGTCGTTTGTTTATGTAATTTATACATGTTTCTCGTTTCTCGTTTTTTATATAGACTAGACCGCTGGTTTTACCGTTTGAATGGTTTTACACTAGTACTTTTGGGGCCCTTTATAGCTTGTTGTTCGGTGTGAGCCAAGGCTCCGTGTTGAAGGCCGTACATTGACCTATAATGGTTTACTTTTATAAATTGTTATTTGGATGGAGAGTTGTCTCATTGGCACTCACACCACATCTTCCTATATCTATTTTATAATACTGGCTAAGCTGGTTCTGACATAAATTATTTCTGATCTATATAAAGAAACAACAAACACTGATATGGCAGGTGATACACACCAAACAGGGTGTGTAAATTATTATATTTAGTTTGTAAACAGATAAATTTACTAAGTATTGCTCAACAGCAAAGTATTGCACAACAGCAAGAAATCTTCAATTGAAAATAAATACAAATCTTTTAACCAATTTCAATGAGGATTAATTTAAAGTCTTGAATTGTTTGAGGTTTTACTATGTATTACTATATTGGATATTTGGACATTTTTAAATAGGTCTACATTGAGGTCCAAAGGGTCCAAAATTAGACTTTGTTTGATTTCATCAAAAACTGAATTCTTGTGGTACTACATGTATGATATGCTGAATCTAACTGTGCATTCAGATTTTTAATTTTGGGCCCTTTTTTTTATATACTGAATCTATCCATGGAATTAGATTTTGGATATTGGACCATTAAGTACATTGTAGATTAAATGTCCCATTTCAAATTTTTAAGTTATCTGACCACATTTATTCTGTCAGAAATCTATAATGTGTCTAATATTTAATCTCTATCCAAATTCAGAGCTGTATCAAGCTTGAATATTGTGTCCATACTTGCCCCAACTGTTCAGAGTTCGACCTCTGCAGTCGTATCCAGCTGCTCCAGTGGAGCGCATTTTTCTGAATTTTATGCCGATAGGCGAGATATATCTCTGTGTCAACAGTTTATTATTTGATAAGGTTTGGCTTTTAAAATATTTTGCCCTCAAGCATCATTAAAGAGACAAAAAATGCTCATCTGGTGCAGAAAATTGGTACTGTTAATGTTGTTGCATTAGGGGTCTGAATATCCCAGCTCTATTCAGATGCCCACTAAAAAAGGTAAAGTCATATTACAAGTCTAAGTAAAATTAGTTTTATCTATAAATAAAGATACATGTATAACTTTTCTTTAGTCTGAATTCTTATTTATCTATCATCATGACCATGGGAAAGTCTACAATTTTATGCCAATGGACTGTAAAGATGTATTAGCATGGCACATGTCAATTTAACTGAATTGGGGTAGATTTTATTATATGATTTTATAAGATATAATAGACATTTCAACCACAAATTAAGCAGGCATCTCATTATGTCGAAACATAAAATTAGACTTGTTTTCACTGTAGATAAAAGAAAAACATTTTAAAACTTTACTACTGTATCTGGATGGTTTAAAAGGAAAAGCTCGGGAAGCAACATCTTTAGCAGCACAAAAAATGATAGAATCAGATTCAGGTATGAGTAATGACTACTGTAAATTCAGAAATTATTGCGTGCATTTATTATTGCGATTTTGGAAAGTTTTAACTATTGCGAATTGTGGAAAAGCTACATACAGATATATGTATTTGATATCAGAATGCGAGTTTTTATTGTTGCGATACTCAAGTAGTCGCGTTATTCGCATTAATAAAAACCTCGCAATAATTTCTGAATTTACAGTATTAAATATACACAAGTATAGAAGTAATATATTCTTATTATACCTCCACTTATACTCTCAATTTAGGAGTGGGGGCTATTTTGCATTTACCTTTTCTGTCCGTCTGTCCATTTGTCCAACAAATATTTCTACTAGACAGAATTATAGTGTTATTAACTGGCTGTTTCTGTATTGGCCCTGTTATAGATTCAAGGTTAGCTGTATTAGACTCGAAGAGTCGAGGGCCAATACAGCTGATCAAGAATCTATAACAGGGCCAATACAGAAACATCCAGTTCATAACACTTTTATTAAATGATTTTAATTCTTTTAATGAGAATAAACTACACATGAACTAAGAAACAGTCTGTGAAGAAGATACAGAATTTCATATCTGAACATGGATTTTTTTGTCAACATTGTCAGATGTAATTTCTGATTTCTCATCCAAGTATTTAATGTTATGCTATTACAATTCATATTATCTAGCAAATATAAAGTAGCTGGGAAGAATAAATCAGACAGTTTTACTATTCTTAATCTTTGATCGTCTGCATTCTGTTTTTGATCAACAGAAATAAACCTGTGTCAATGATCGAAAGTCGTACTGGAAAAGGTTGTGAAATATTTCCGTTTCAAGACTTCAAGACGTTACAAAACACTGAACATCATTCAAACTTTTTATTTTGTGATTTTAGGTTAAAAAAAATATAATACAAATGTTTTTTTTTTTGCATAACGATATGTCCAAATTTAAGTAAGGCGTAAGAAAATTGAAACCGGAGGTGAACATCTCGTATTAGCCCATGGGCCAACATGGCTTTTTTCCATATTGGCCCCCGTATTGGCACTGTCCGAAAAGCAATATTAACTCTTGATTTATATCGATAGGGCAACATCATCAGTATTGCGCATGCTGATTTATCCGTATCAGGGCTGATTTGCTGGTATCATTTAATAAAACTTCATATTTGTACAGCAGCTTGACAGTGATGATCTGTATCATTTGAGCTCTTTTCATATTTGTCTTATACCTATTTCCTGTTTGCTGAAACCTTCCCCTTATCCAGCTATATTTACGGTAAATCCAGACTATTTACCTATACCACTCCAAATTTTGTCTAGTTTGAGGGCCTGCAGGCCCCACCCCTTTTTCAGAATCCTGGATCTACATCTGAGTATATCACTTTCCCCTTCTTTAGATATGAAGCAATTTGTATTTTCAGACAGCTGCTCAGTTAGTAAGAAGTAAAAGAGTACATTTTGTAAAGCACTTAATCTGATAGGTTGAATATCCATTATTTGTGTGATTATGAAATTGATTCTTTAGAAATATGAAACAATTCAGATTGGGTTTCATTACTAAGCTTACTTGTTATACTTATTATTATGGGCAGCCTCTAGATATCTGTTTGATTAATCTTTCTCATGACAAATATGAATGTTAACTTGATAACTACTTTTATTCATACCAAATTTTAATGTCATATGAAGTGCAAGATAGTAATTAGTAATTATGGAGTGATTTGACCTCCAAAGGAATGTTAAATTATTATTTTCATATTATTAGTCCCCTACCGACGAAGTCGAAGGGGACTTTAGGTTTGCACTCTGTCTGTCCGTCCGTCCGTGCGTCCGTCTGTCCATCCGTCAGTCCGGCAAATAAGTTTTCCAGACTTTTTTTCTTCATGCTTGTTTTAAATGTGAATTATCTTTTCTTTTTATCAAATTTTCATCTTTTTTCATTTCTTAACCTTAAATAAACTTGAAAAATTCAAATTTATAAAGTTTATGTTATAACATATTCTAAAAAGTATCTCTATGGGAGCTAATGTGCATGTTTTTAATTGTTACGTGAAGATAAAAAGAAAAAATGCAAACAAATACTTTTTTAAATGTTTTATTTAATAAAGTTTTGATGGAATAAATGACTGTTTACATGTATTTGTATCCTTTGATTATTTTACTGTAAACAGGATGTACTGGGGGTAATTAGTCTGTATATCTACAGTAAACTACCAATATAATATTTGTATTTCAGATAGTGGTGTTAAAGTTGACAGAGCTAGACAGATTGTCCAACAGTTATCTACAGAATAAATATACAAACTTGATAGTCTTCATTTAATGACTTTCATTTTTCATCCACCAATCTAAGTTATCTAAGTCTTATTAGTAGTATGGTTATGAACTGTGATTATTCAAAAATTGAAGCAGAACTATTGAATTTATTCAAACTTAGATTTTGGGATCAATAGGTTGAAGTTGAAGGTTGTTGTTACTTAAAAAATGTTTCCTGATAAAAATTTGAGTTTTCTATGTTAAAAATGAAATTTGTATAGATAAAAGATATAGAGAAGGGGGAAAACCCTATCAATTTTTAGGTCAAAGGTCAAGGTCACAGCTGTTAAAATACAATTGAAAATTTTAAATGCAATTCGTTGTTTCTGGGTGATTACTTTAAGTTGGATTAAAAAACCTTATAAGGTGGTAGATAGAAGGAAAGGAACAACACCTATGGATTTTGAGGCTATCAGGTCAAAAATCAAGGTCACAGTTGCAAAAAAGACAGCTATACATGGTTTGAAATTCTTAAAAATCTTGGTTTCTGGAATGAATCTTTTGGCTTTTTATATTTCATGAATTTTTATATTGGGTGCGACAAGTTAGCCAGGATCTAGGGAACACATGCCAATTTTTTATCCCCCCGCCGTAGTGGAGGTAGAAGAGGGGACATTTAAGTTTTATCCTTGTACATCTGTACGTCTCGAAATAGGTTACCATTCTCGAACTTTAGTTTGCCTCAACCAAATGTTATGAAACTTAAACTCAATGCTTATTACCACAAAACACAGATCAAGTTTGAATTTGGGTGGCGTCACTTTCACTGTTCTAGAGTTATGCCCCTTTACAAATGGAAAAATTGCTGAATTTTTTTGTTTTTCTGTCTCTAACTTAAGTTTGCCTCAACCAAATGTTATGAATCTCATACACAATGCTTATTACCACAAAACTCAGATCAAGTACAAATTTGGATAGGGTCACTTTTACCGTTCTTGAGTTATGTCCTTTATAATGTTATATGCAAGCAAGGGCATCATCTGTGTCCCATGGACACATTCCCCATTTATTTGTTTAATAGAGGACTCAAAAAGGCAGGCACTTGAGAAAGCATTTTAAACACATGATTGATTTGAAATCTAAGTTTCTCCATTGGCATTGAATATATATCTTGAAATAGAACTTTTTTAAAAATTTTAACATGTTATCCTATTTGGCACATGCCTCTGGTGGGTAAACCAGGGTAAAGGGTACCTCTGCCAAATTTATTTAAAGAAAGTGCTCCCAAAAGTTTTCTGTATAGTAGGGCTCTCGGCCTATGGTCATAAAACTTTACTCAGTACTTGGGAGTTCAAAAGTTGTACTTGAAACTGCAAATCCAGTATTTTGATTGGTTGAATTCTGAATGAGTACAATAATCGTACTCATAATTTTTATGACTGCAGATCTTGGATATCATTTCTTTTTTCCATTTTATTGTTTTGAACATTAATCAGGCCATTGGTTTTCTTGCTTTAATTGTCACACAATTTGTATTTTCAGGGCCTTTTATATCTTACTATGTGTTATGGGTTTTGCTCATTGTTCAAGGCTGTACAAAGATCTATAGTTGCATATATCTATGTCACTTGGTTTCTGGTGGATAGTTGTCTAATTGGCAATTAATTACCACATCTTTGTCACTGTATTTTTATATCAAAGAAGTTTTTGACAGTCTATGAGTGATAGAATGTGTAGGAAAACTTGATATTTTTTATTTGCAATTTATTGACTAATCCTGCACCAACCGTCACTTCTTAGTTTTAAGGGTTAGTTTAAATAATAATAGTATTAACTACAATTGTGACTTTTTTCCTGTTTAGTTTTTTCATACTCCTTCCCTATTTACAAAAGGGTGGGTCTTCTAAGAAAAGTCCTATAAATAACTCGATCATAAAAAATTTGAAAGGCTATCATCAAGGATAACAGTTAGGTGGAAATATTTATTTTATCTTTCAATTCTTTAATATCTTTGGTTATCTATTATCTTAGTCTATTTTTGTCAATATTCTTAGAAAGCAAGATAACTATTCTTTATAAATCAGAATTGTGTTACCATATTAGCTATTTGACCTTGAATTCTTTGAAAACTTTATTTTGACCTTCAGGTGCCTTAGTTTTTTTGCTTTGTTGATTTGCTGTCTCATTGGTGTATACGCCACATCTTCGTTTTATTCAATTTTAACTAATGAATGCCGGAATATTTCCAATCCATTTTAGTACAGGAATCTGTAGTTACAAAAAGAGGTCAGAATAGTTTTCAATTCCTGAATGATTTAAACCTATGAAGGGAAATCTTTTATTCTCTGCCATTCTGCAAACTTTGCAGAGAGCATTTCTTTCGAAAATACTTACATCTTCCAGTAGGTGAAAAAAAGACACCATACAAACATCAGTCTTTTGGAGATAAGTTTTCTCCTGGTGACAAGTAATGTTCATCATTGTATCACCTGATACAAGTAAAAAGTGGATGCCAAGCAATAGAATAGTCTTATTCTATGTATAAGATATGGTAATAAAATGAAATAAAATATACATAAAGTATACATAAAGTGGACAACACTGCTGCTATATGTATTTATTATAAGTAATACAACAACAAAATCTATGTTTACAGAAACGTAACAAACCTAGGAATTGAACAGACTGGACGTTATCAAGCTGAATAACAACTATGGGAAAAATTCCTACGAATCCAAACCAAAAGCTGGAGAAATTGATTTCATTTGAATTCATTTTGTTATAATTAATGAAATTACAATTACATATCACAACAAATTTTTGATCAAACAAAATGATAAAAATTTGCACCAGTAAATATGTTAAAACTATTCCCTTCCAAGAAAAGTTCTCTTTTCACTTCATACAAAATGTGTTAGATAAGCTAGGGTTTAGAGGTGACCAAAACCTTTGTTCTAACTTTAAAGTGGCATAAAAGTTTACCCTTGTATACATTAAAAGGTACGTTTCAGCTCGGAAACCCAATATTGTAATTGATATTTCACAATGGAATAATTTCATATATACACAACTGACTGGTCACTGTTTAACATGATTCAAGATAACTTTCATAAACCTTTGATCCTCAAGTAACTTCTTTTTATTTTTTGCTTAGGATAACATCTATGCTATTTTATACATATTTAACCACCAGTCCTGCTGTTGTGGAACACATTTCTGGATTAATTTATATGGCTGACCTATTTTTTATGGTTGAGTGAATTTCAGGCATTTTCATTACTCATCTCAATTATTGTACTGAAACACATTTGATTTTTAGACACATTATTTTTGTTTAAAATTACATTTATGAAGTAAAATTTAATGCATTTTAAAGTTTTTGCACCATCTTGCGCTCACCTGGCCTAAAATATCATGTGAGCTTTTGTGATCATTTGACATCCGTCAGGCTGTGTCAGTTGTCGTCTATTATAAACTTTTACAAAATTAAAGATTTTATGCTGTACTGAAGTCAAAGATGGGCACCAGAATGGCCTAAACATTAACATTGGACCAGATTTAAAATACATGTTGACAGATTCCTCGTTTTAAATTCGGGCAATATGATCCATTTATCATAATTATGACAACAGAAAAAATATATTTTATGTCATTCTTGAATTCCAGATTTTCTACAATTTATCATATTGAACTATATGAGAAATACTTTTTACTTGCACTTTTTCAGTAACTATGCTTATATCCAGGTGAGCGATTTTGGCTCCTTGGAGTCTTTAGTTCAAATCATTGTCCCGTTCATAAATAACCTCTGCTTTTTTAAAGTCATTTAATCAAAAGGGAAATTTACAGGTATATTTTGTTTCTTTAGAATGCCTACACTTTATGAAGCTTAATTAGTATTTTGTCTGTTGGAGTATGCACCCTTTTACTGAAGTTCTGTTATAGAGCTATAGTAATACCAGCTGGAGAGAAAAGACTCTGGGGGTAAAGTCCATTTGCTTATGACAGAATATCCATTCAAATAGTTTACATTAACCTTTGTGGGATTTAAATATGATGTTTACAATTTTTATTGGTGAATTGTTGAAGAGGGTTTAACTTCCCGGCTCATTGATGTTTGTTCAAATATCCGTCATACCAGGAAGTATAAATCTACTGGTAGGTTAGGAAGTAAGTGGGTCAAGATTTACAATGTATTACATGTGCTACAGTTTGTAAATTGTATAAGGGAAGATGTGAAAAGTGCTACATGGCAAAAACATAAAAAAAATCCAGGGTTTAAGAGACGCATATATGTAAAAGTAAGTATGATTAACTGATGTTAAATTCTTCTGTATCCTGTTATGTATTTAAATTTATGTGAAGTTATTTAACACCTTATAAAAGTAGGAGATGATATGCTGATTCTTAAGACTGATAGTTAACATCAAACCTGGTAAACATACAAACATCGTGGCTTAAGGGTTAATATCAAAACTCATTACAAGAGAGGTATTTTAATTCATATCAAATCCAGTGAAAAGGTCATGTAAAGGTCAACTATCTTAAAAGGTAAAAAAAGATAACTTCATTCTGGGTCTAAAGGATAGATGTTGCTACATCTCTAAATATTCCAGTTTTGATATTTTGTGTCAAAATTACTTATAATTTAAAATTGATCATTGAAATAATTAAAACTCAACTAAATACATATGCTGATAATAACACCATTATAGATGTATTCAACTGTTAAAATATGTTAACATTTTATGTAATCTTTATATTATATAAGTTGTTTTTAGTTACTAACTATCATGCTATAGGCAGTATTTAAATAAAAAAAATGTGAACTTCTGTTAATTTAGAGCAAATCATGGCTAACTAAAAGCAAAGATTATAGACACTGTGTGTGGTAAAAAAAAAGACATTAACATTGGAATCTGGGAAAAGTAATATTAAAAAAAAGTAATGTTTTTGCACAAGACCATTAAAGGATGAAAAACTACTTATTTCTTATATTATTAGTGAAATTTTGTCTCATATTCCATCAACCCTTCCCACACACATAAATATTTTTTCATTCCCATTTTTCGTGACATTTATACTATTTTTTTTCTTCTGAAAAGTCATTAGTTTAAATTAGTTGTTCTATCAAAAAGTCACAGTCATTGAATACTTTGAAGGTATTCTCAGAAAGGTAAAACAGTGTATTTGTTATTTAAACAGAAATCAATGCCATTTTAGATGCACAATGATTGTTACATAGCTACCCTGGTATCAACAAACTTTCCTCAGATGATAGGTGTTGAAATAGATATGAATACCATGTTAAGGAGATAGTTTGTTTAAAAGGTAAACTTCTCCGCTCTTAATTTTTCAATTGTTTTTAAGATACAAAGTAGAAAAAATGCCAAGTTATTATAAAGTAAGTTAAAGAATAAAATGAATATAAAAAGGGTAAAAGAACGCAAGAGAATATAACATACAATAAAAGTAATGTATCATGTTTTTTTGGAAAATGACGCTATCAGCGGCATGTTTCCGATACCATTGACCAGAACTTACGGAAGTCGATTATATTTCTCCGCCTTCCGCACTCGGTTTCATATTTACTATTTTACATACTAACTGGAATCTGCTTGTATAACGCTACACTCGAAGAAAGTGTTGTAGTCGATCAGGACCAGTTTACATACTTTATTTTATTTACCAAAAAAATATCTTGACCTGTCCATATGTTTTTGTTATTAAATGGTATTTGGAGCTATCCCTTTGTTATATTTTTCATATTTATTCAAGCTTTCACTTTTATGCACATGTCTTACAATCGTAAACAATCGGTATGTATAAATAGATCCGTTTTGTTATGGTGTGACTTTTTACACTCCAATGATCAGCAATCGCTGTACAAAATAGTTCTAAATAATGTCAGCCTTTCATGCCATTTCAACTTTACAATCATTAAAAACAGAAATAATCTGAATCATTTTGATATCCATTAGATGGATACTGGTCTTTATCCAGATTTACGAAGATTTTAATAATCGGAAATTAGTAATACGGTTGTACCCACGCGGTGCGTATGAATCTTTGTTTACAAAGTTACAGCAGCAGAGTCTGTAACTGTTTCATTATTAATTAACTACACTGTTATTGTACTTAATATGATGAAAACTGCCTATGCAATATAAGGTGTCAAATCGGCCAATATAGATTTTTTTCTGTATTGGCGAGTTCTGATCCGCCAAAACAGGATTTCGGAACGTCTCTAGTTTTAGATCGTAAGTCACGATAAACTCAAACTGCAAGTAAACATTTGTTTGTAAGACAGTTTTTATTTACTCACCATAAACAAGCTGAATCGTTCAGTATGGCATATATTTTAGGCTAAAGACGGTCCCATTCATTTAAAAAAGCATTTTGAAAGCTGACGATGGAATTATTTCAGGTTTGGGGAACGAGTAAATTATCACAAAGTTCATTTCTTGACGGCCTCATAATTTCACGATGTCGATGGTACAAATCGATTTTACTGTTTACTTTCGCTTCTCATGTTTTGTAAACGGTCTTTTTTTTTTAAACCCAAACCAGGCATATGCATTCTGTAATTGTGCAAATCTTCGTTCTTTGGTCATTTGGCTTATGGATAGTTGTATCAATTTCAACTCTTACATTATTTTTTAAAACTATATTTGCATTACACATGCAATGGCAGTACCTTTCCAATTACTATTTATGTGTTGTGTCTAAATTTAAGTTGTAACACTTTATAGTGACTGGAAAGGGTAGAAAAATTCATCAGATGAGAAAAGGCTGAAGATACATGGAAACGGCACCAGATCATTAGATATTGCATCTTATAAAAAGAAACTGAGATTTGGATAGTTCCACTTCAAGGTAAAAATGTTTATCTCTTGTGAAATGAAATAAAAAAAATATTGTAACACTGTAGTTAATTAATAAAGATACTGTTGCGTCTATTTCTGTATTGGCCTTGTTATTGGTCTTCGGCCAGCTGTATTGGCATTTGGCTTCGCCTCAGGCCAATACACCAAGCCTCGGACCAATAACAAGGCCAATACAGAAATACTTACGTAATAATATTATAGAATGACAGTATGATTCAATAGCGGGAATCAGCCCCTCAACTACTTTTTACATAAATATTAACTCCTGGCTTCAACGCCTTGTTCGTCTTGTCAGGAGATCTTGTTGTAGTTCCAGTTTGATAAGCATTTTGGAGACGTATCCCGTCCGTCCTCTCTTGACTTGTAAACTCTGGTGATACATTTTGCCGCTTGACGTATCCTTTCAAGCTTGTTTATTTTTGTTACCGTGTAGGGGTCCCATACTATGGCTCCATATTAAATTATAAGATCCAATCCTGAAGGTCTACATGTGTATATCATTGTTCTAATCTGACACAAATTTTAATAACTGGAATGCTACCCAAGTTGAATATATGGTGACCCACGAGAACAGCATTATCACTATTGAAATTGTGTTTAATACCATGATGGTTCAATGTCATTAACTTAAATGGAGACAGATATGGTTAAAGAATGAATATCAATTACATGGGTCAACATGGTCAAGGGCAGAGTTGTTATAAAATAACAATATGGCAGAGAAGTGATTTCAAGTTTCATATAAAGCGACCTGACTGACATGAAATAAAAATCAAAGGAGTATCCCTATTTGTCTAATCTTCAAGGTGAAATAAAACTAGTAAAACAATATTATACTATTGTCTAAATCTACAGAAATATAATTTGCTTCAAGTAACAGAAATAACTAGGTCACTAGTAACTTATTTAATGAGTATGTTGGGTATAAGAGCTTGCTTACAACAGGCTCTTCATAATCATTGGTTTGAAAAGGATACTAGTAGTCTGTATTCTTGATTTAGAAAAATGTAATTGCAAGAAAAAAATCACATTACTTAGAATACTTTAGATCATTCAGGTAGTCTTTATTTATATGTACAAAAGAACAGCCAGTAGTCATTGGATATTGTAGATCATTCAAATAGTCTTGACCTATTTATTAGTACACAAGAACAGCCAGTAGTCATTGGATATTGTAGATCATTCCGGGAGTCTTGACCTATTTATTTATACAAAAAAACAACCAGTAGTCATTGAATACTGTAGATCATTCAGGTAGTCTTGACCTATTCATTTGTACTAAAAAAACAGCCAGCTGTCATCTTCACTTCACACTCACACATATACGAATATCAATTATATGCTTACGAGACATGTTGCAATGTTAAAATAATTATGATATGTGAAAATCAAGACTTTCATAAAAAATATCACAATATTAGAGACAGTGGCGTCATTTTTCCTCAGAGCTTTCAGCTCTTTGATTAAGTAATACGTACAGTTTAAATTTTCAAATTTGTCAAATCTGCAGAAAGAATTCAGCAATAAATGCAAATCTTAAAGTGGAGGATAGCAGCGGTGGATCCAGCAAGGAGGGGCATATAGAGGGCATTACATATCCCATTTTGATTGCCAAAAATTTTAAAACTTGTGTTTCACGATTCATATGATTTTTGAGCATAAAATCATCTAAAAATATTCCTTTTTCTGGAATTACTCCCCACCTTTCAAATATTCTGGATCCACTCCTGGAAGAGGATAGAAGAAATTTTTTATTTGACTCCAGAAATTGCAGTGCTTGCAATATTTTGTTAAAACTATTAATGCTACATGAATATGAATAGAAGAAAAAAATCCATGGTCAATTTTGGACAATCGTTTCATTTGTGATGTCATAAAGTCATTAATTGGCATGTCATAATGGACGGCATTTAGTTACAGTTTACTGAGACGTCAGGAATAAGTCAAACCAACCACATTTATACTTCAGAGAGTTTTGGTCATTTTTATATCAAGTTTCATATCTTTGGTACAACCATCATTATCTAAACTTGCATACAGGAGCACTTCACAGAATACAATACAGTATTGTCAAGACATAAATGTACAATCCAATGATGGAGAGTACACAAGAGTTGACAGATTTGTAAGTTCTGAGTGGCTCTCTATAGAAGACCACTTTACAAATTATATTAAGTGGGAATACTTTATATTTATAATCTCGGATGTAGAATACAGGTACCAAGTGGGTCTGAAAGTACAACAAAAATCGTCTAAGGTCAATTTTGCCTGAGGGAGTTGCAACTTCAGTTTTAGTGCAATTATGGGTACACACATTTTAAACTAAAAAATTCAGAAACAAAAATTTTAATTTGAAATGATGATAATATAATTTTGTTGACACAATCTTAACCAGATAATGAGGACAATTAAACTTCTCCACTTTTCAAAATTAAAGAATTTGTTATCTTGACCATTAGACAGCAACCCATCAACACAAAATACCAAACATACTACAGGTAAACACAATCTTCAATTACAGTCTGCACCGTTAGCCATTAGTCCAATGCCCCAGACTAGTAAAATTTTATTCAGACTAGTAAGTTTTGCAAAGCTTTGTTTGGACACATAAGAAAAATATTGGATTATTGGTCTTCAGACTAGTAGTCGGAGCAGACTGCAATTATATAGGAATATCTTTACAATATATTTAACTTAGTCCAGTAAAGTAATGAATGAATCCAAGTTGACATACACTTTTACTATTTAACAGCTATATTTTAAATCAGATTTTGTGACACCAAATACTGCTCCTCAGTGTTATTGACTTACCTGAGTAATAAATAGTATCTTCATTTGTAAGGAATTTGTATAGAACTTCCATTTTTTACAATGGTTTAGTCACAAAAACTTTATACTTTTTATAGGGGTTTACCCTAAGGATTTATCTGCTATACAGGATCCATTTAAGAATAATGGGGATCAGAATTATAACTAGGTCTTTATATTATAAGATAAGATAAGATAAAATATTTTATTAACCAGTCAATGTGCCCAAAATTTGAGCAAAACAAAGTTACAATTAAATGACATTTTAGTGTTTCTGGGTATCGATGATTCTAGAGAGAACTTATGCATAGTTGTGAGTTTTGCCTTAGAGCAAAAGATGCATTGAATGAGGAGGATACGGTGACAGAAAACCTCCTAAAATAGAAAAAAGAAACTAAAACTTCAGAAAACAAATCGTCAAGGTAAGTTTTCGAAACTTATTTGATATAACAAAGGTGCATGAGAAAAGAATACGATGAATGTAGAAGATAATTAATACAGAAATTAACGTATTACATGTATAAAGGTCATCGTATGTAAATATGTATATATGGCATATGTTTTAATGTGTATATAGGTCTCTGATTTAAGAGTTCAAAATAAAAATTATGCGTGTTAGAATGAACTTTATCGGAACGACAGTTGTACGTCTGTGGTATTCATACTGAATATGTAAAGGAAAATTAACGTTACATATTTAGTTATTGATAATTTGTTCATATTTGAACGGGTGCATATATTTCACGGTTAATATATTTGTTTAGAAAAGTGAGAACGGAAGAAAAGAAAGTTTTTTAAATAGGTTGAAAAATGTTTTGTTCGGGTATTTTATTGAACGTGAAGACCAAGAAAATCTGGTTATATTTTATGTTACTGTAATTTTTGAAATTCAATGCAATTTGTTTAGAGAATAGTGTTCGGGTAAGATGCTCGAACGTGAACAGAGGTAATATATAAAGATAACAAAAAAATGTTAGAGCGAGTATAATGCTCGTAAGTGGAAAGAAGAAAAATAGAAGAAAATTGTTCAAGTTTTTGAACTTGTAAAAGTATTTAGTGGTTAAAATATAATAGGAAAAGAAAAACATATAACTTTGGATATTTTTTATTTTGATATAACGATTATTGTTCGTGCTTTTATGCCGAACGTGAATATTGTTTGGGTTTTTATGCCGAACGTGAATATTGTTCGGGCTTTTATGCCTAACGTGAATATTGTTCGGGCTTTTATGCCGAACGTGAATATTGTTCAGGCTTTTATGCCGAACGTGAATATTGTTCGGGCTTTTATGCCGAACGTGAAATTCTGATATTGTTCGGGCTTTTATGCCGAACGTGAAATTCAAATATTGTTCGGGCTTTTATGTCGAACGTGAATATTGTTCGGGCTTTTATGCCGAACGTGAATATTGTTCAGGCTTTTATGCCGAACGTGAATATTGTTCGGGCTTTTATGGGCATATGATACAGTTACAGGGGAGGTGATGACGTTGCTAACGTAAAATGTTATTTTCCACGACGTCAAACTGCCAGATTTTTATCATTTAAACCGATTTGACTTGAAAACGAGTTCATGAACCCTTCTTTTTAAAAATGACATTTGGCTTGATTATGCATGAAGATTATTTGTGCAAATTCTTATGAAAAAATCACCGATGAATTTTTAATTCGATAAATATACAGCAAAAAAATGCCGTTCTTTGACTAAAATCATGAAAATGTGACAAAAATGAATAATGTCCCAAGAATTGTTACATAAATTCAAAGCACACTTATGTAGAGAAGATATTCCAGATACTTTTACAAAAGTCCGCTTGCGTTTATCTTTTGAAACAAAAAAGTTAAGTATGTCTTTCCAAAGGATAGAAATGTCCAAGAAACCGAAATTTCCAGTAAATTTCTAAAATTTCGACCCCATTTATTTCTAAAAGTAGCACATGAAGGTATATTTTTTATTACATATTTGAATTGACTAGGTGAAAAATAGATTGCATGTAATCTTTCGTCAAAAATTCACCGTGGGATCAAAACTGTATCGTATGCCCTTATGCCGAACGTGAAATTCTGATATTGTTCGGGCTTTTATGCCGAACGTGAAATTCAAATATTGTTCGGGCTTTTATGTCGAACGTGAACATTGTTCGGGCTTTTATGACGAACGTGAATATTGTTCGGGCTTTTATGCCGAACGTGAATAGGGAGAGAGAGGGGGGAAAAATATCATAATTTATTGTGTTTGGGCATGATGCTCAGTCGTGAAAAGAAAAGAAAAAAGGATGAAGATGATGTTAGCAATTGTTCAAGATTAATGTTTCTTGAACGTGTACGAATATATTGTAAAGCTGTTGATCTGAAATATGAGAAGAAAGAGGGAAAAAAGTGATATGTTTCCTTAAGGCGATTTATGGGTTTATGATTCGTGTTCGAAAGTGATAAGGAAGAATTTACTTGATTGTATTATTATGTAAATTAGAGAATTTTTTTTTCCCCGTCTGATTGATGTTAGTACTTTAGATAGGGGGAAAATCATAAAATATATGTATCTTTTAACTATATTAATGAGAAATTTGGTTAAACATAACGTTCGGACACTGATATCGGCAAAAATGGAAAATTTAGGAAAAGGAAATGAAAACAAAAATAAAAGAATAAAAGCTTGAATATCTCAAAATTTGTTTGACTTTGATGAAAAGGGAGAACATGCAATAATGCGAAACCCCCAAAAAAAAAAAAAAAACAAAACAAAAAAACAAAAAAAGAAAAGACAAGAAAAAGAAAATAAAGAAAACGCAATATATGTTTGCACAAATTCAGAGACATTAAGATTAAAGAACGTGTGGGTGGAGTGCCCGAAAGTGAGTAAAAAAAACCCAGATATTTGCACGAATTGAAGAGATAAAATTTAATTAAAGAAAAATAGTAATTTTTATTTAGTGTTTCGTATGCATATACTACATTTTGAGACAAATACTGATAGATATAGACATAAAAAGTGGATATACTAAGAAGGTTTGTGGGTGATATGAAATGTGGTGTTCAAAAGTGTATTTTTGAACTCGAGGTAAAAAGGTTTAAGACAATTTTGTAATTGAATGTCAAGCACGAATTAGAAAGAGTTGTTTTACGTGTTATATTGTGGGTTTTGAAAGGAAAAAGATCGTTAGTCAAATAGTTAAAGATAAGAAAAGAACATAATATGAGATACGGGAGAAAAAGGAACCGAAAATTGTGTAATTAGTGTATAAATAGCATGTTTGGAATTTTAGTATCAAACTGTACTAGTATAGAATTGGATTTATGTTTGTTTAATATAATAGTAAGATAATAAGTAACATTATAATTGCTTTGTTTGTTTACATTAAGGAATATGACTGTGTACACCATTTTGTAACACGTGTAAGGAGTGTCATAAAGGTGTAAACTAAAGTCCGAAACTGAAAGTAAAAAGTAATTACAATTTGGCTATAGAGGTCGAGATATATCAAGTTGTTAATGATTTAGAAGGGCGCTAAAGAAGAATTTATCATTACAGAAATTTTAAAGAAATAAAATAATAATAGTCGATAGATTAAAGTATATTTGATTTATTTAAGCATAGATGTATGTATTTATAACTTAAATTTAGCCTCTTAAAAGAAAAGAGAAAGAGAGAGCATAAAAAAATAATATTCATCGATACAACACGTGTTAATTGTTGATACATGATAATTTACTTTTTGACCATGTTGATTGTGATAGTGGTAAAATAAATTAGGTACAAAGCAAACTTTTCCGGTTTAGACACTAATTGGATGGTGTTTGATGATTTGCTTTGAACATGTTGAAGCAATAATCTGAATAGGATCGAAGTTCACATCAGCAGGGTGTATGTTTAAACAGGCGGTCAAACATGGACACTTGACAGTTACATGTTTTCAAAGATATCAATATTTCATTAGGAGCAGATTTCAGCAACATGATTGCGATAATATTTTTTTTTTCTTCTTTGTTATCTGATGAAGCATTGGGTTGCATCAAAGGTTAATTGCGTGGGAAGGTTGCATTTGTTAATATGTTTCATGTGAAGTTTTTACAAGAATTGTTACTTATGCTAAAGTATCAATAAATGAACTTTACTGAAAAAAAAAAAATGATAATTAAAAAAAAAAAAAAAAAAAAATACATGATAGTACATACACTAATGTACGTATGCATGTTTCATTAGTTTAATTCACTGCCTTAATACTAATTAACAGGCATGTGCAGTTTTCAAGTTTAGATATGTGTGATGTCACCACAAATAATTGTCAATGGACGTGAAGCAAACAGATCTAGCTAATTGCGTATTATTTCTTGATAAATATGTGATTTATCCGTGTAAATCAGTGTATAAATGATTATACATTTATGAAGAATCATGCATAAGTAGCGGTTATGAGCAACTCGTTATGTGTGCTGCCAGAATGTATGAAATATTAGTTTATTCAAAATATGATATGAAAAAAAAACAATTATTTACTATGGTTGAAGGTGATCTGGAGAGTTGAATATAAGATCATAATTAGATCAATGCTTCAAATTAAGATAGATTACTTTGCGTCATTTGTTTAGATGAAAACATTAGAAGATAAAATAGCAGATCTTGAGATAAAATTACATTAGCGCGAAAGGAAAAATTTGATTCTAAGTAGATTTCATATCCACAAGAATAGACCAAATTTTGCAGCAGCGTTACTGCTAAAACTTGTGTGCAACAAAGAAGAGGAAGCGGTGCTTGATACAGAACAGAAGTTACTTAAAATATTTGGTAAAAATGATGTTCAAAGTGACAATTATAATATGCAGTCGCATAATTTGTATTTGCATGCGACTGGTTTAATGGGAGGTTCTTTTGAACAAGCACAAGGTCAGACTGATGGAATGCCTCCTCGATTTTTAGGTTCACCTCGTCGCCGTAGGCCTCGTGATTCTATTCACAATGTAATAAGCCGGGTCATTTTGTTTGTGATTGTCCAGTTAACCAAGTTTCCACAAGTTTAAATTAAATGGATGGTGTCTCTCCAGATATACAAAACGTGAAATTTTTGATTTTTGAATCCGAAGAATTTTGCTTGAAAAATCCACACTAGGTTATATCAATGGCAAAAGATATTAGCTTGTTCGTCTTCTTCAGATGAAATTTTAGATTGGCTAGTTCATGGTGTTAATATCAATAAGTACATTAATTGTACATGTTAAAGCAGATTTTTTTGGGAAAAGTGCCCACCTTGCAGAATATTCAATAATTCGAATAAATGCAAAAAGTTTTCTATGTTCATAGCAGAAACTCTGTGGAAAGACTGAACAATGGTTCCATTAAATGCGTAGGAAAAGTAGGTTTAGTTAAACCACCCCACATTGTAGCACCGTTAACAGTAGAAACGACAAAACATAGACTATGTATAACCTAATGTATTTGAACAATTGGAGCAAAGATATTAAGTCAGGTTTTGATAATGTTTTTGTCCGAGGATTCCCGAGGACTCGTGGGTTTTTCAGTGGAGTGGATTTTATTTCATTTTCACAACATTACTGTTTAGCTTCAAACTATCTAGCTATATTTATCACACTTTAAATCTGCAAGCAACTTCTTACATCAGGAATCAAAAATAGTATATAGATGATTGTCTTATAGAGGGAAGAAAGAAAAAAAAACTGGTTCAAAGGCAGGTTTCTGTTGCGCATTATTGGCAAATTACATTGCTTGTAAAGTTATAACTAGATAAGGGTATTGCGTTAATTTAGACAAAACTGTATTTACCCCGTCACAAGCAGTAGTATTTTTGATTCTATAGCTAGAAGTTTCAGAATAACTGAGTCGAAAAAACAAAAGTTTGTAACTTTAAGCAAGAATTGTTCGGGAAAAAGTGTTCTTACAGTGATAGACCCAGTGCTAGATTTACTAAATATAGTGGGTCATGTATTTCTTTTATGTTACCTTATGTTATATTATGGCAGCAAAACTTTACACTCGAGATATGAAATCGGTAATTTTATTCGGAATCCGCAAATAAAAAAAAAAAAAAAAAAACAAGTATCCCAATGACAAAAGAATTAAAAAGACAAAATTATTATTGGCGGTTATTTGGATTCATGGACAGGAAAGTTAGAAAAAAAGAGCGGCATTTAGTTGTTAACATTTATATAGATGCTTGCATTGTATGTACAAATGGGGTGGATATTTCAAAATAAACGACAAAGAGCACAACGTTGGTGATTCGTGCATGGGTACAGGAAATGTTATCGCTTTCTATTATGGTACTAGAGGCTAAAGCTTAGTTTGTAAAATGTATTAAGATCAATACAGGAAGACATAAAGTGTAGTCGGGTGGACGCAAACGTAGACACTAAGGCCTTGATAGGTGCTTGAAATAACGAAAGTTCCAAATCTATGAAACTGAATTCTACTCTTAAAGATTATTTTCAATTGACTTTGATTTTAGACGTTATGTTTCATTACATTTGTACTATCTAAATTGATATTAGTAGATGAACCATCGAGAAGACTTAGTAAATCAGACGCGACATTAGATAACGAGATATGGAATAAAAATATAAGAGTATTTTGGTGACAATACAGGACATACGATCGACTTGATGGCTTTTATATATTTTATAATAGCATCACAGACAGACACGGTGGAGTTCTAAAACATTTCACATCATGTTTTTCTCCTTTTTCGGCAGGCGAAAATTTATTTGCCCAAACAGTGGATAAAAGTGAAAACTGTTATGTATTTCCTCCTTTTGAATTACTACTACCGGTGTTATCTTTATCAGGGAGAATATGTTAAATTGTATACAGTGTCTATGCATGCTATGGAGGTAATAGACGCATGGGTTCCGGCATTTTATGAATTTATACAAGATGCTTTTGCTGTTGATAACAAGAGACGAAATAAAGAAAGGTTATGACCCGGATGTTTTGGGGTTATCTGGAAATATGTAGGCAATTCGCATAAAAGAAAAATAATATATATATATTTATTCTGGAAAATTATTATTTCTTAATGAACTACTTGTTTCTACTAAATTTCACTTGATAAGTATTGGTGATTAAATGATAAGATTTTAAGAATGGCAAAAAGATTTCAATAACCCAATGTTAAATGTTGTTTTCATAAGGTGGTGCTCTAGTGTGTGAAATAACACCCAAAATTGGAGACTAACTAGAACACAACCGCCTAGGCTTATTTTCATTCATGAAGGTGTCAATAATGTTAGCAAGTCTTTCTTGTTTAAAAATGAGTTCAACCAGTTATTGAGTACAACACAACAATTTGAACATTTAGCACAAATGCTACAGTGTACATTAGAAAGTGATAGGCACGTATCTATTGTATTATCATTGATAATCATGTGTAAAGATGAAGCTATAAATGCAAGATCGACCATTATTAATGAAAATTTATGCAAGCGTAATTGTTGGATGTTCATGGAAAATTCAAACATCAATTGTAGACATTTGAGAGATTGTGTACATTTGAATGAAGAAGGTTAATCAATTTTTCTTAACAATTAATATGATGTGTTTAAAAATGTTTTGTGATATTTCTTGAAGAACGAGATAATTTTTTTTTTTTTCTCCATCTTTTTAGATATGCAAAAAAAAAAAAATAATAATAATAATGCAAGTCCAAAGGACATAAGAAAATTTCTCATTTTCAAAGGAAAGGGTGAGAAAACACAGTTACATGTACAACTGCTCTCTGCATACTAAACATGGCATTAAAGTTTTCAAATGCCAAAGGATGCTAGCACCAAAGTCTGTTGATTTTTTACTAGGCAAAACCAGAGCATTATTCAGAGAAACAGGTCGATCAGGAGAGTGGAATCCCATGCTTCTTACGGCTAACCCGGCTGTCTTATATTTGTAAAAAAAACCCCAAAACCATTTTCATGTCATAAATCAGGGGCAGACTAACGCTAACATTTCTATGTAACAAGCTACTCCATTAATGTTTATTAAGTTATGACATATGTAGACATTTATCATATCGAGTTTCAGTAGAGATAGACCTATTTGGAAATTTCTTTATGCAAGAGACTTGGCTTATTTTTCAATTTTATGTTTTTGTTTGGTAGCAGAGGGGCGACCTTGGTTTATTGACTGCAGACAGATGTTTTCAAATACCCGACTCAGAGAGAATTTTTGTGTCGCAAACAGCTGTAAAAGTCACCACTTTAGATAATCCAAGAAATGTCATAGTTCTTTCTTCAAAGGATATTGATATTTTTCCGGTCAAAAACTTTAAAAAATACATCATCTTGCATGGCAGAGAGACATAGTTGAAGTTATATGAAGGGGAAAATTCCAACAACGTATCATAAGGTTAATGGTGAAGGAATTAATCAACACGTAGGGTGGGGCACAAAATATATAGTTGATTATCATGCCAATGTAGGGAAATTGATAAGTCCTAAAGGGCCAGCATTAATTTGTCGCAGGATGTGGACAATTTGGGTAAGGGAAGTTCTCCTTTTGATAAAATTGCAAATCAATATACTGGTTTGAGTAAATTGAAAAGTTGCAGTTTCAATTAATTATGTTTGACTGTGTTGAATACAATTAGGGTAATTTAGCAATGTTCTGAAATGGAACATACTTCTTTTTATAAGTATTGAATATGTTTTATGATGGGTATAGTTGTATAATAATGAAGTTGGAACATTAAATAAGGTTTTGTATTTAGTCAGTCGGTTATGTCATATCATTTCACTGAGACCCGTTTATACATCGTTGGTTTGTTGAATCCAATATCTTATATATGAGAGGAACCGTGGTGAACTTGTAATATTCCACTATTCCAAGTTCCCCCTTCGGTACCTCGAATGTATAAGATAGCACGGTCACTCTTAGTCTAATCGTCACTCGATTGGAGGTCATAAGTAGAGCATGATCGCTATGTGGATCGAATGCACAAGCGTTGTTGATTGAGCGGTCATTATGCTTAAAAAAATGCATACATAAAATACAAAAACACAAAAAAAAGGTGAAAAACCACAAAAAGCGACGAAACAAAATTGGAACTAAGGTAGTTAGTTGTCTCATTGAATATTAACCATATTCCTTGCTTTCTGTGGAGTCATATTAGGGATGATGCAGTAAAACAAAGGTACTCGAGATATGCTCTTATGATAAAGATGTGGTTCATGTCAAAATTTAGGTTAGGCTAGCCTGGTTTTTCAACAGAAGATCAGTGTACCTGTTCTTTCTTAGCGTTTTTAGCAGTGTTCGGATATTATGGGATATGAAAATGATATTTTCGTTAGATAACAATATAGCTAGTATTTGGTGTACTCGTTTGGTGTTGTAGTTGAAATAATTAAAAATACTAGTACTTGTTTTTAATAGATGGTAAAATTGCTTAAAAAAACGATTACATTTCAAACCGATTATGTACCTGTGGGACAGTGTTTGTTAGTCAGGTTGCTACACAGTCTTTTTGTTTTCGAATACCGAAACAGGTTTTATGTTTTCAAAACATGATTGGTTGTATTGTCAACCATGAACATTTGAACAAGTCAAGTTGTTGCACCGGCGATTCATTGTATACTTAGTCTCTTTTTATGTTATTGTTCTAGATCGTTGTAAAAAAAAGTGAATAGTTACAGTTCAGATCGTGAGTTTAAGTATATATGATTTAAAATACAGTTACACCTTAATTTATTTGAATCTTTAGAAAGGCTTGTCTTGGCATGAAGCATGCAGTACTTTGTATTTTCTTTTCGGAACTGAAATACGCATGCAATACATGTATATTCATACATTAAGTGGCAGAGTGTATGGAAACAGTTGCAAATGCAAGATAATTAAAACGTTTATTTGGTTGATAGATATCTAAGAACGAGTTAATAGATTGTATTAATTATAGTTCACTTGATTCCTTTCACCCTTTTTCAAACCTCTTATGGTTTGTTGAATCCAATATCTTATATATGAGAGGAACCGTGGTGAACTTGTAATATTCCACTATACAATGAAATGAATTACAAAATAAAGTAGTGTACAGCAAATGATTAGAATGATTAGAGTGATTAAAGTACATTGAAACAAAAACATATATACACATTTAAACAAAGTAACATATAAATAATATGTTTGTGAACTTTAAGATTATTTTCTGTTTGTTTATTTACATGCGAACTATTAGATGTAAATTAATTATTTTAAGGACATTGTTAAGGGAATTAGGCTATGTATGGTAACCTAGATAATCTACATAGGTCAAATTTGAGAAGGACATTTTTAGCCCTTGTAAAGTATAAAGCTTTTTTGATAATAGAATATTTTTATTCCTGAATTATGATGATTACTTCTGTGGTGATGTGTTGTGTAGATTTCAGATTAAATTTGTGATAGGCATATGCATATTTGATAAGAGGATAGGAGTTGGGTACATAAATGTTAATTCAGAAAACTTTAGCAAAAATCAATTCTTTGTTCATACTCTCAACATGTAGTAATAGATATTTATAAGTGCTGCAAACAAATGATAGTTACAGTAAGCCTCTGAGTTCCCCAAAACATATGTCCGAAGGAGAATCAACCATTATTTTTGTAAACCATGGCAAATGATCAATTCTGTTCAGTATTGATTATCAATATTGAACAGAATTGATCATGTTTTGTATCAGATACAGTATCTTTTAAAAACTGACAAGATTGAAATCCTAGAAAATTTTCTTCTGAACCATCTTCTGTGAAAGGAATATGGGTATGCATAGCTATACATCAAGGGGAGTTAAGCAAAGAAGTCTTGCATGTTTTCTCAAGTAAATTTAAAAGAAAATTTTGATTTTGACAGCTAACAAAATTTGAAAAAGTTTCTATAACAACATAAATGGAATTTACCTATTAATATAACCAACCAATAACAAACTATTTTTATCCCACCGCAAACAATTTTTTGGGATTGTATAATGGTATGATGTCGTCGTCGTTTGCGTCGTCGTCCGAAGACACATTGGTTTCCGAACAATAACTTTAGTTTAAGGGAATGGATCTCTATGAAATTTTTTAAGAAGGTTCAATACCATAAAAAGAAGGTTGGGATTGATTTTGGGGATGATGGTCCCAACCGTTTAGGAATTAGGGACTCAAAAAGGGCCCAAAACAAGCATTTTTCTAGTTTCAGGATAATAACATGTGTATAAGTATTTCGATAGCTCTGAAATTGTACCACAATGTTTAATACCACAAGTAGAAGGTTGGGATTCATTTTAGGGGTTATGGGGACAACAGTTTAGGAATTAAGGGCCAAAAAGGGGCCAAAAACAAGCATTTTTCTAGTTTCAAGACAATAACTTGTGTTCAAGTGTATGGATCTCTCTGACATTGTATCACAAGGTTCCATATAACAAAAGGAAGGCTGTGATTGAGTTTGGGGTTAATTGCCCCAAACATGTAGGAATTAGGGGCCAGAAAAGGGCCAAAAACAAGCATCTTTCTAGTTTCCAGACAATAACTTGTGTTTAAGTGTATGGATCTCTCTGAAATTGTACTTCAATGTTCCATACTACAAAGGAAAGGCTGTGCTTGAGTTTTGGGGTTATTGCTCCAAGGGGGGTTTCAAAAAGTGGGGAGGGGGATTTTTTTTTTCCAATTTTTTTAGGGATTCATATTTTTTTTACAGAATTTTTCAAATTTCGAATTTTTGAAAAGTTTCAAGAAGAAATCTTCAATTGCACAGTATTGTGCAATAGATTTGTAAGATCTTTGACCACATTTATTTTGTGTCAGAAACCTATATTATGTCAAAAATTTGATCACAATCCAAATTCAGACAGTATCAAGCGTGAATATTATGTCTAAATTTGCCCAAACTGTTCAGGGTCCGACCTCTGCGGTCATATCAGACTGTGCTCAGCAAAGCATTTTATTTAAATTTTATTTTGCTTTATCTATTTTATTTTAGTTCATCAAAAATGTCATTATCAGAAGATGAGGATAGTATTTATGACAAGCTGATTGAGCCGAATCGTTACAGGATAGTCAAATATTTTGATCCTTTTGTTGTATTTGATATAATGAGGTCAAAAGGTGTTTTCACGATGGATGACCAAGAAAGAGTAATGAACATGTACCCGCCAACAAGAAGGGCGAGAGCAGGTAATTATTAACAAAAAGACTTATAATTAAATGGAGAAATGGAATTAAGTTATTCAGGAATCAAAATGCATGCTGTATCCAATAATTACATTTATTACATTAGTTGCGTTGAATTACCCTGATTTCCCAGTGAAATAAAAACCGATAATTTCACATGTGAAGTTAACTTAATAATTTCACTACTCTGATGTTATACAACAGTAGGTGTTGGCAAGACGTTGTCGAAAACGTTGCTTCAACGCAAATTGTGAATGCGTAGAAAAAGATATAGTTCCTTGCATTTTCTACTTTATTTCCATTGAATAGCCCATTGTCAATGTAATAAAAAGAAGAACTAATCAAAGAATTCAAATATGGAAAAAATATTCAACTCCTGACCGAACAACACTGATAATTAACTCATGGGCTACGCATATTCATGAATTATTATGTTGTTGGGTCACTCATTGAATATTTTTCTATATTTTAATTCTTCGATTAGTTATTCTATATATATATATTAAAATACAGAGTACCTCCACTCTTATTCCTTATTATAAAATCTTTGAAGTAAAGTTCACATATTAATCTGAGATGTTGCCATTATAGATTTCAAATTATGATTGAATAATAAGTTGGATATTATGGTATATTTTCTGCAGAGAATTGTATTTATTGAGGCTGAGGCTAGAGGTAAATATGATTATTCTGTGACTAATAAAAGATTGTAACCATTCAAATCAGGTTTTGGAATTTACCAGCTGTTTAAATGCTATATGTTAGCATCACATTATAAGCTAGAATAGCATCTTATGAAGTTGTATACCAAGAGGCAAATGACCTTACCAGTCATATTATACCAATATTGTAATTTATTTGCTTCACCACAGTGAATGTCTCAATTTGTTGGTTGACCATTGTCTTACCTATTGTCACTATAAGCAGTCAATTCAGCAGATGTTACATGAGAGCTGTGAAAAATGGAAGACCTGGATTGAAATAAACAATGTTCAGGTGATAAACTCATTGTCAAATCACATGAATTAAACATAAATATGTACTAGCCTAAGCTATGTTGTTGAAAAAAGCTTACTGGAAAGTAAAACTACAATTGACTGCTTGAAAAAAAAAATTTGTGAACTGATGAATATTATCTGTGGTAATATCTTACCAAATTGAATATAGGTTTCTCCTACAACTATATGACCTTTTATAATGTAAAGACCTCTAAATAAATAATCATAGCTGGTGGAATTTTTCAAGAAATTGAAAGATAATTTACAAATTACAAAGCTTTGTCATAAATTACAAAATAATTGGGATGTTCAGTCATTCTAGTTAATTGTTAACTAAAAACATATGTGAAAAGATATTCAGATTGAAATATTTTAGTGTAAAGAGATACCAAAAATATAGTAATTAAGGACATAGAAATTGTCCTGTTATAGAATATCCTGAATTTGAATAATAAAGAGATGTAATTTTTTGCATGTATAAAGTTGACCTTGGCTAAGAAGGAAATTGCATATTAAGTTATTATGTGCTTGTTTAGAAAAGAATTTAATATCAGCACATTTAATTCCTTTGAGTTTTCTATCTTTGAAAATATTTTGTAATATGAATAAAATTTATGTAAAATATGCCTTAAATGGAAATTATTAGAAAGTTTTATTTTGAAAATTTATTTCTGACACACTTCTTTAAAAAAAAAAAAAACCATGACCATATCAGGTTACAAAGCATTAGTTCCTTATACCTTGAACTATGAAACTAAGAAATATAATATGTGAACAAATAATCATTAGTACACATTTTACATTTGTTATGATCATTGGTTTATACTATTTTTAAAGATATATTGAAAAAATTCATGCCAAAAAAATTAATGAAAATATTTGACGACGATTACTTTTGAATAACTGCCTTGCTAAATACAGTTATTTGGCCTAAGTTTTCTTTGAAATTTATAATGTAATTTTATCATATCCATTTATTGGTATATTTATTTTAAAGTTTAAATAATGAAAAACTAAAAACGGCTGGTGTATGTTCTATGTCATCACAGTGAGGCCACCCTTAACAAATTCTTTATTTGATGTTACCTACCCATGCCTTGTAGGGTTGGGTAGGTAGGTAGGATTTTTTTTTGGCCAACAACATTAGTTACATGTTTTAGATCAGAAAACAACATTAAAGTAGAAAAAAATCTTTTTAAAAAATTTGAAACAATTTGTGTCATAAAATTTTTCAGGTAGGATGCTTTTTATGTGGGTAGGTAGGCAACATCAAACAGTTTTAATGTTATTTTGGCCTAAATGTAGTAATGACATTGAAGAAATTACTTGCCTAAAAATTTTAGGAAAATTTTACAGAATTTCATGTGTTTATTGGACACACTAATATAGAATGCATGCAAGAACCACTTAAATGATTTACCATTGTGTTTGTATGAAGTTACTATGAGCTATACCACTATTATAAATATTTACTTGGTTCATGCATGCAATAAATATTTTTTCACTCAGGAATTGTAAAAAAAAAAAACAAGGCTTGTTTGTCATTCAAAAAAATTATACTAATATTAAACATTTTGGTGAATATTCATAATGTTTTTAAAGACCTTTAAATACAGTTTAACTTTGCACCATACTGATTTATGATTTTTACACAAAAAGCAGATGATTTATCATTTCAATTTGCAGGCCAAATAGGGACCCTTTGTGCATCTCCTTTTCTGAAAGGTGCACAAACTTAAAGGACTTTACTGTAAAGATATATAATGTATATTCAAATTACACAGTACATCTTGTTTGTATATAACATAAATTGACAAATAAAGATTTTAAAAATTTAGACTTCCAACTAACCACTGACACCTCATAAACAATTGTTCTATTTTTTATTTTTCATAGGCCTTTAGATTCAAAGTTCATGCAGTCTTTTCTGAAAGCTTATGATTATCACATACTGTAAATTTAGAAAATATTGCAAGGTTTTTATTACTGTGGATTCATTATCATTCGTTGAATACCAATTTTTGTGGATTTCGAATTTAAATGTTCAACAAATTACAAATTTTCTATATGAATGTATGCAAAATCAGGCAAAACCTTGAAATACAATATCCACGAAAAATGCAAGTTTTCATCAAGCCCATGAAAATTGGTGCCCACAATAATAACTGAATTTACAGTTTTGTTGCGACTTGATAGATATCACATTAATAAGACCTCACATTCTGAAATCTGACACATATATTCTGTATTGAGCTTTTCCTGTAATCACAATAATTTTTCTCAAATTTTGTCTGTCATGTTGAAATCGCAATATTAAATGCAGGCAATAATTTCTGAATGTACGGTATTCCCATTTTATGTTGTTCAAGTTAATAGCATTGCAATTTTTCCTAGCAAGTGGATCTTGCTCATAATTCGATGAGATATTGAAATACCTATTCTATTATTTGTATGAAGAAATCAACATGCCATTTAGATTAGAATAAGAAATGTTTGAAGTACATGTTTAATCATGAAAAATTTTTTTTTTCAAATAGGACAGTTTCTGGATATTTTACAAACCAAGGGGGATAATGGTGTCAAGATATTTATAGAAGTTTTAGAATATGACTACCCACATGTATACAAACTGATTACCAATAAGGATGCTAAAGACCCTCCTAGAAGTAAGTACATGTAGCAGTAAATACCCCCAAGACCCTCCCATGTGTAAGTACCTGAAAAATTCCTAAGGATTCTTCCAGGAGTCAGTTCCAATATAGGTGCTTAAAGTTATCCTAGGAAAAAGTGTCAATAAAGTTGCTAAAGGTTGTCCTAGGAGTAAGTTCTAACAAAGATGCTTTATAAGGTAGTTCCACTAGTCAGTTCAAACAGAGATGCATTATTAAAGATCATCCCACAAGTAAGTTTCAATAAAAGTACTTAAGTTCAACCTGGGAATTGGTGCTAATTAGGGTAATTAAGGTCATCCCAGGAGTAAGATCCAACAAAGGTGATAAAGGTCATCCCAGGAGTAAGATCCAACAGAGGTGATGTAGGTCATCCCAGGAGTAAGATCCAACAGAGGTGATGTAGGTCATCCCAGGAGTAAGATCCAACAGAGGTGATGTAGGTCATCCCAGGAGTAAGATCCAACAAAGGTGATAAAGGTCATCCCAGGAGTAAGATCCAACAGAGGTGATAAAGGTCATCCCAGGAGTAAGATCCAACAGAGGTGATGTAGGTCATCCCAGGAGTAAGATCTAACAAAGGTGATAAAGGTCATCCCAGGAGTAAGATCCAACAGAGGTGATGTAGGTCATCCCAGGAGTAAGATCCAACAAAGGTGATAAAGGTCATCCCAGGAGTAAGATCCAACAGAGGTGATGTAGGTCATCCCAGGAGTAAGATCCAACAGAGGTGATGTAGGTCATCCCAGGAGTAAGATCCAACAAAGGTGATAAAGGTCATCCCAGGAGTAAGATCCAACAGAGGTGATAAAGGTCATCCCAGGAGTAAGATCCAACAGAGGTGATGTAGGTCATCCCAGGAGTAAGATCCAACAAAGGTGATAAAGGTCATCATAGGAGTAAGATCCAACAAAGGTGATAAAGGTCATCCCAGGAGTAAGTTCAAACAGAGGTGATGTAGGTCATCCCTGGAGTAAGTTCAAACAGAGGTGATGTAGGTCGTCCCAGGAGTAAGTATAAAAAATGGTGCTAAAGGTCATTTCAGGAGTAAAAACCACTTTAGTGTGAAAAGAAACAAACTGAAGGATAGAATTTTGAAATAGAATCTGAGAAGATAGCTCTTATAATGTGCTTTAAGAAAGAAAAAAAAGTGGGGTCACAGGACTTGTTGTCATGCTTAATAACAAAATAACTAATTTATTATAAAATCCATTAAAAAATTTAGTAATCTAGTAAGTTATTTCCCCTTTTATGGCTAAATTGAAAAAAATAGAATCACACACAAATTATTCTGTATTTCTAAAAACTGTTGTAATGATAATCATTTTCTTCATGTAAATGAAAAGTTATTTAGACGAATTTCATTCTGTTCTCAAAATTTACTTATATCATAAAAGATTGAGACCTATTGTTTTCTGTGTTTTTATAATCCGAGATTGCTGACCTTAAGTTTGAGTAGTGTATGCTAAAAAATTAAAAACTATCATTTTGCAAAGTGACATCATCACTCTGAAATGCTTATGTTGTCCTTTTTATGCTTTTTTTATTAGCTGTTATGGTCCATAGGGCCATGTGAGCTTTTGCCATCACTTTGCGTCCATTATCTGTCTGTCTGTTGTCTGTAAACTTTTCTTTAAAAAACTTCTACTCTGAAAGTGCTCAGTGGATTGAAACCAAAGTTTGTCTGCTTCATCTATAGGATGTCAACTATAAAGTTTATAATTTTCGTCCTAGTTGATCAACTAACGTACCCATTGTGGCTAAAAATAGAACATAGGGGTCAAACTACAGTTTTGGCTAGCATCTCTTATATTGAAGCAACTAGAAAAAAACTGACATGGAAAAATAGTCATCACAACAAGTTCTATCTATGACTAATTTCTATCCTGAAAATTTATGGAAAATATGTTGATCTGTTTTGGAGTTATTTCCCCTGAAATGCTGATTTTTGTCGAGCCTGCGATAGTGATCAGGTGATGGCGTTAGCTAACTTCTTATAATAATAATATTTATTTCCAAAAGCAATACAGCTTATAGGCATATAACAAAATATACATCAAATTTCAATACACACATACATATATAAACAGTAATAGATAGCGAATAATATCGATATACAATTGTTTAATAACAGTAGCGGAGCATGATACACAACATTTATGAATTACGAAGTTTTTCGGCAGCAAACAAATATTTCCCTAAATTATTAAGTTCTTTTACATTTTGTACTGATAATAACTGAACAAGTTTTAAAGCTGAAGGATTTCTCCAATAGTATTGTTTTATATATCTTTACGTATATCTTCATATTTCCTACATATTAAAATAAAATGATACTCATCTTCAATTAATCTATCGTTACACATTGTACAATATCTTTCATTTCTGTTAACATTATAAAAGCGACCTGTTTCAATCTGCAAACAATGTGCATGTATTCTATATTTACAAATTAATGGTTTAAATACATAATTGACGATTCTTCTTAGATGAAACTGTAAACCATGTGTGTCATATATATATTTGTAAAAATACATTTGATGATTCTTCAAAAAAGATATTGCTTCATTTACAAAGTGATCAGTAAGTCGTTGTTTAAATTCACTGAGAAATTTCTACATAATATGTGCCTTGGTTGAACCAAATATAATTAAAACCATATCTATATAACATATCTCGTATTCTACAAGCCCAATTCAGTCTATTGTGTGGCTTTTATAAAGAGATTCTAACATGGTTTCATAACATGTTTTAATATAACATTATCTGTATTTAATATTTTAAACCAGTATTTCATCATTCTACAATATCTTTCAATATACATAGGAAATCTTCCTAATTCAAAGTAAACCATATAATTTACTGTAGATTTCTAACTTTCAAGGTTCGTTTAAAAATTTAAATGCACCTTTTCAATATCTTCTCCTTTGTGTGATCCCACACTTCACAACCATAATTTAAAATACATGACACGTATTCTAAAGTTTCATAGTTATAATAAAGCCCATATTCAGTCTTGGTTTGACAACATTGTTTGCAAAAGTGCCATTAAAATAAAATACCATTCCTAAGTAAATAAACTGATCACTTATTTCAATCTTATCTCCATTCAAAAACCATTTTTCTTCAGGTTTAACAGAACCTCTATTTCTAAAAACTACAATTTTTTTTTTGCTAGGTTTATATACAAATCCTGCTCATTTGACCATACATTAACAGTATCTATCATCTTTTGTAGATCGTGTACATTTTCACTAAATATTACAGTATCATCAGCATACATAAATAAGTATAAATTAAAAGCTTTATATTTTAGAAGGTGGAAGACCTGGATGCTTCATACTTTGTATATAGATGCCTTGTGTTACGAAGTTTCCATCTGTCATATTTCCATTGTCCTTGACCTCATTTTCATGGTTCAGTGACTACTTGAAAAAAAAGTCAAGATATTTTGTAATGTTAATTTCTTTCTTGTTATGAGTAATAGGATAACTATATTTAGTATGTGCGTACCTTGCAAGGTCTGCATGCCTGTTAGACAGTTTTCATTTGACCTCGACCTCCTTTCATGGATCAGTGAACAAGATTAAGTTTTCGTGGTTAAGTCCATATATCAGATACTATAAGCAATAGGTCTACTATATTTGCTGTATGGAATGCTTGTAAGGTGTACATGTCCACCTGGAAGGTGTCATCTGACCTTGACCTCATTTTCATGGTTCAGTGGTCAAAGTTAAGTTTTTGAGTTTTGGTCTTTTTTTCTAATACTATATACAATAGGTCAACTATATTTGGTGTATTGAAATATTTTATGATGTACATGTTGTAAATATGGCAAGAACACAATGCGGGAACGTCACTTATTATATTGTAACGTACAGACTTTGTGACATGTGACTTGTATACTTGGGCATTCTATAGATCGATTACAAATTATAACATGCAACGTTTTCTTCCTTAATTCACGTATTCCCGACATTTTGGTGCCATGCCCAATGGATTTGAATAAGCTGAAATCGATAAGGAAAGCAAACAGATGTGTTGTGACAAGACATTTACAAAAAATCGAGGACTTGAAAAACGCAGCGGAGTTAGCCAGGGTGGATCTTTTAGCAACATTCGAAAGTGTAGAGCAAAAGAAGAAACTTTTGGATGATTTGAATCAACAGATTCTTAATGCAATTGAATCGGAGGATATTGAAGAAGAAATATAAACACAGATGAGTATACTTTAGACTTAGATACAAAACTAAAACACTTGCGCATTTTCATACAGAGTTTAGACAATTCGAACAATCATACAAACCAACAGTCTACTTCTTCCTATCAAACATTGAATTATGAAGCACCGCCTTTTATTCCAACTTCATACATTGAAAATCAACAACATAGTTATATCCCACCATCACTGTCAACGTTTAGCAATCAAACACACCACCTACCGAAATTAACTTTGCCCAATTTCAGTGGAAATATTCTCGAATGGCAATCTTTCTGGGACTCTTTCGAATCAGCAGTACATATGAATCCAAGTCTACCAGACATTCAGAAATTTAATTATTTGAAGGTGAAGCATCTCATACTATTGATGGTTTCGCATTGACAAACGCTAATTATAAGGAGGCAGTTAACGTATTAAAAGAAAGATAAGGACAATCGAGTAAGATTACACAAGCACACATGAAAAGCAATGCTAGACATTACACCACCAAATAATGATTTAGCCAGTTTACACATCTTTTATGACCATATAGAGGCATCTGTACACAGATTGGAAGCTTTAGGGCAATCGCAAGACACTTACGGCACATAGCTCGTCCCAATAATTTTGAGCAAGCTTCCAGGAGAAGCAAGGTAACATCTAGCATGAGATCATGGATCAAGTACTTGGATTTTATCAGATTTACGCAAAGCTATTCAGAATGAGATAAATATTATGGAAGCAGGTCAACATTACGGTATTGGACAAGGTTATTCAACCACGCCTACATGTACATTTCTCGCTGAAACAAAATCTTACAAAAAGAATCATATACTCAAAGAAGAGTCGATTATGTAAAAAATAACCAACGTGTTCTGACCGCGAGGCCATGTATATTCTGTCAAGAAATTCATGCACCGACGAACTGTACACAAATTACAGACACACAAGAACGAAAGAATATTGTAAAACTCAGCAATCTTTGCTTTAATTGTCTCGGTACGCACCATGTCAGTGAATGTAACTCTAAACATGTGTGCCGTCATTGCAAGAAAAAACATCATATTAGCTTATGTAACGAATCAATGGTCGGTAAAAGAAGTACATTTGTCCAAAGTAAAGCTTACGTGCATCAAAACACATTTCATAACGAAACGGAAAACATGAAAATGCAACACACTCTACCAAACCTTCACAATCTGTAAATGTAAACATTGTAAATGATAAAGAGGGAAAAACAGAAGACGATACAAAAGTTCTCCACACATCGCATAATACACATTCTAGCGTATTATTGAAAACAGCAGTTGCACCCGTTTGGTCCGATAGTACAGGTATCGACGCAAATATACTTTTTGATGAAGGTGCCCAACATTCGTTCATTACAGAAGATCTTGCTATGAAACTAAAACTTAAAATCTACAACACAGAAATAATATAACTGTCCTGTTTCGGAGAAACTGGTAATAACATACGACACTTAGGTAAGTGTACTTTATTGGTAGAACATGACAGAAAATACTTATTGATGTTCTTGTTGTACCGAAAATTGCCGTTCCGTTACAAAATCATGTCCGTAATCTAGACTTGAAAAACAAGTACATGTATCTACAAGGCTTGAATCTAGCGCATCCAATCACCGACGAAAATATGTTTGAAATTGCAGTTTTAATAGGAGCAGATTACTATTGGCAGTTTATTGAAGACCAAATCATCCGCGGAGATGGACCTACTGCAGTTAATTCAAAGCTAGGCTACCTTCTATCAGGTCCATTAAAGGAGCCGGCTACACACTCATTGTCAGTACTAAACACGTTTATTTCGCCTAAGACGGAGGAGTTGGACATGGCATCATTTTGGAACTTAGAATCAATGGGAATCAACTCTAAAGAACTAGATCAAGAGAATTAAGATTACTTGAAAACGTATCAGAACACTTGCATTGAATTTCAAGGCGGTCAATATATTGCCGAATTACCATGGAAACGAGAACATGATCAACTTCCAACAAATTTTAGTATTGCAAAACGAAGAACTGAATCTGTAATAAGAAGGCTAGACAGGGAACCAGATATGTTGAAAAAGTATGACGACATTATAAAGAACCAAGAGCTTAAAGGTTTCATTGAAAGAATTGATGACGAGGAATGTAACGACAAGACAGTACATTACATTCCGCACCACACAGTTAGAAAAGATTCGATAACCACACCAATTCTTATTGTTTACGATTGTAGTTGTAGACAATCTGATCGGTATCCGAGCTTAAATGACTGCCTGATGAATACACCGCCCGTTCTTAATTACTTGACAAAACTATTATTGCTGTTCCAAGTAAACACCATCGCAATTTCAACTGATATCGAAACGGCATTCTTACACGTAGGTTTACACGAACATGACCAAGATGGAACAAGATTTTTGTGGATGTCTGATGCAGAAAACATAAACAGCAAATTGGTGACATATCGTTTTAAGTCTGTTCTTTTTGGCGCTACATTCTCCCCTTTATTCTGAGCACAACTTTACTCAAGCATGTACAGACTCAAGGAAAGAATAGTGACAGCTAGAATGATTGAAGAGGACATTTATGTTTATAATATTATATCGAGCGTAACTAATGAGAACAAAGCCGTCCAATATTACAAAGAAGCCAGAGAATTAATGACAAAAGATGGATTTAATCTCGGATCGTGGACATCAAACAGTCAACTTTTACAGACAATAGCATGTGCTGATAAACTTCTTGACAAGGACACCAAACTGAAAGTACTAGGAATGCGTTGGGATGTACAAAAAGACGAACTTTATTTCGCACAACCTGAAATTCACTTAACATCGGAAACAGATACCACTAAACGAGAGATATTAAAGCAATCATCGTAGATATATGACCCATTAGGCCTCTTGAGTCTGATCACAATCAGAGCAAAATTATTTCTCCAGGAGCTTTGGCGCGAAAACTACAAATGGGATGAGAACTTACCTACAAAGTTATGCGAAACATGGATTGACATCGCAACAAACATTCAAAAGTGTACCAAGACTGCTTTTCCGAGACGCTATTTTACCGGTACACAAAACGAAACCACATCGTTAACACTACAAGTTTTTTCTGATGCCAGCTTGAAAGCTTATGGCTCAGTAGCCTATCTTTGCAATGGGAATGAATCCAAGTTGATTATGGCAAAAACCAGAGTAGCTCCGGTTAAAAGTTTAACACTACCGCAGTTGGAGTTAATGGCAGCTGTAATTGGCGCGAGACTTACACAACACATTTTATCCACGTTAACCAACATTAGCAACGTAGAATTATGGTCTGACAGTCAAATAGTATTGAATTGGCTCTTTTTGAAAAAACCACTTAAACGATTTACTAGTATTGCAAACAGAGTAGCTGAAATCAACGAGTTAACAAGACCCTGTAGATGGCGATACTGTCCGACAGGCCAAAATCCAGCAGAAATAATTGCACGCGGAATAACGGCGACACAATATACAGAAAGCATGCTATGGAGGCATGGTCCGTCATGGATAGTAGATACAACAAAACGCCCGATACATACGATTGAAGATAACTCGGTATTATCTACATTGACTGATAACATTGATGTCCAGCAACCAACACTTGAGAATACAGCGACAGGAATTCACGACTTAGTGGAAATTGACAGATTTTCTTCATACAAGAAACTATTACGAACGACAGCCTATGTATTACACTTTATTCAAAACTGTAGATTATAAGGAAGATAGAACAGCTGGTCCATGTAATGTGAAAGAAATACAGAAATCAACACTTTTTTGGATTCGGTCCTGCCAAATATTAAACTACCCCGAGGAATACGACACGCTAGTAAAAGGAGATCGTACAAAGAATTTATCAAGGATTCATCAGTTGAATTTATTTCTGGATCAGCAGAATGTTTTATGCAAGCTTTTCACCGTTTCACAAGTCGCAAGTCTATACTGAAAGTTGTTATAACGGACAATGCACTGACCTTTGTTGCAGCTTCAAAAGAAATCAAACAAATAACTGAATCATAAAATGTACAAAGTAAAATCGCAGATTTAGGTGTGCAGTGGAGATTTATTCCAAATCGTACTCCCTGGTATGGTGGATTTTGGAAGAGACTAATAGCAGTAACAAAAGCTACATTGAAGAAAGTCCTCGGAAAATCATTGGTTGACTTTCAAACCTTGTGCACTATTGTTACGGAAGTAGAAAGTGTAATGAACGACAGACCACTAACATACACCTCAACGAATATTAACGACAGTGAACCACTTACTATATCGCACCTCTAATGTGGTAGAAGAATAAGATCGTTATCTTATCCACATTTAGAACAGGACTCAAGTGAACCCGTCTTTATGGACTATTCATCACTAACTAAACAAAATGAATGACAAAGAGAATTATGAAGGCCGTACGGTGACCTATAGTTGTTAATTTCTGTGTCATTTTGGTCTCTTGTGGACAGTTGTCTCATTGGTAATCATACCACATCTTCTTTTTTATATTAAGACACTTCTGGACAAAATGGAAAAATTACTACTTAACATCATTGAGAGAATATCACAAAGCATATGGAACTAACAATGAACAAATTAAAGTTGGTGACGTTGTCCTTGTGCACGATGAGTCAACGAGAATCAATTGGAAAATGGCCATTGTAACTAAACTTATTTGAGGAAATGATGGATTTGTGCATGCCGCTAAAATAAAGATGAAGAATACAGAAACTTCAAGGCCGATAGTGAAACTTTATCCGCTCGAAATTACATGTAATACAGGAAAAGATGATACATGTGAACAAAGTACCATATAAGACATTCGTCCAAGACGTCAAGCAAGTTTAAAGGCTGGTGAAAAAATCCGTAATTGGTTGAATCTGCCATCAAATCAAGATGATGAAGGACAGATGTGAACTGTTAACAAACCCCCTTTTATATGAACTGTAAATCGTTATTAAGTATTAAAGTGTCAAATTTTATTACCACTATAGAGACAGTAATTATTTTCTATACATAGAGACTTTAATTTTCAAGCGTAAAGATAATTTTAATTTGAAATTTCTTAATCACATTTGAAATTGTATTGTATATAGAATTTTATCTTTTTGCGGCCCCCAGAATGTTGTAAATATGGCGCGAACACAACGCGGGAACTTCACTTACTTATTATATTGTAACATACAGACTTTGTGACATGTCACTTGTATACTTGGGCATTCTATAGATCGATTACAAATTATAACATGTAATGTTTCTTCCTTAATTCACATATTCTCGACAGTACATGTCAGTCTCTCAGGTTTTATTTGACCTTGACCTCATTTTCACGGTTCATTACTCAGTGTAAAGTTTTTGTGTTTTGGTTTGTTTATCATAAACTATAAGCAATGGGTCAACTATATTTGTTGTATGGAAGGATTGTAAGATGTATATATCTGTCTGGCAGGTATCATCTGACCTTCACCTCATTTTCATGGTTCATTGGTCAATGTTAAGTTTTCATGGTTAAGTTTGTTTCTTATATACTATAAGCAATAGGTCAGCTATATTTAATGCATAGATTGATTGTAAGATGTATATATCTGTCTAGCATGATTCATCTGACCTTGACCTCATTTTCATGGTTCATTGGTCAATGTTTAGTTTTCTTGGTTTAGTCTGTTTCTTAGAAACTATAAGCAATAGGTCAACTATATTTGTTGTATGGAATGATTGTAAGGTGTACATGTATTTCTCATTTGGTTTATCTGACCTTGACCTCATTTTCTTGGATCATGTTAAGTTTGTGTAATACTTGTAGTAAAGCTTTATATTTAGGGCTATCAACATAAAATCAATGGTTAGTAAAGAAGGCGAGACATTTCAGTGTGTGCACTCTTGTTACTCTTTTTTACAGTTTTGACTTTTATCTAAAAACCTATAGGAGCTAGTTTAAACATGTAAATTGCAAAAATGATCAGCAACACAAACAGTGTCTATAGTATGTGCATAGAAAAGTCCTAATTAGCAAACAGGCTATTTTTCCAGGTGAGCAATACAGGCACAGGTATGCCTCTTGTTTCACTCTTCATACCAAGACTCAATGATTTCTACTTAAGAAATGAACCAGTGACCCCAAATATTTATCTCATTAAAACGTAGATGTTCATGGCAATAAAATATCATTTTTAAACAAAGTTTGTGGACAAAATTTTAATTAATCACATATATATACTTTTGCTTGTCAGATGCAGTTCAACAAGCTTAAAATGCATACAACATTATATAATTTCTAGTACTTATTTGTACTGGATATACATTTAAGTTGATTTCAAGGGTAAAGGAAAACCACAAATATAAGTAATTAATTAAATACTAAAATAAACTTCTTAATCTGTCTAAGGACATCTGTCCTAGACAGGATTTTTAACTGTCTGTTTACGGACAACTTTCCCACACACATTTTTAACTGTAGGTGTTATTACATACAGATGTATTTTAATAACCAAAAGACAGAGAAAATAATGTATGAACATGTTTATCTCTAGTAAATAATGTATGAACATGTTTATCTCTAGTAAATAATGTATGAACAGAATGTTTATCTCATGTATGAACATGTTTATTCTAGTAAATAATGTATGAACATGTTTATCTCTAGCTAGAGTCTAAACAGAAACAATCATTTCACTTTTGTAGGATTTTTATATATTACACCAAGATGTCATTAAATGAAATTGGATACCCTGCATTTATCATGCTTTTTAATAAGATATGGTCAAATAGCTCCTAAATTATTGAAAACTATCATTCTGCATTGACAATAATATCTTGGGTAAATTAGATACACACATTCGGACTAACGCCTCAAGGTGTATCTGATACATATAAGTAACAGAAACATGTTATCATTTCTCTCAACATATTTCTTCTGAAGATGTCACACCTATTCTGCCATGTCATGAAAAATGTAGAAATCAAAGTTCAAAATGAAATTTGATTTCAAATATTTTAAATGTATGTCTTTACATTCAGGTGTTGTTTGACAGTTGTATAACCATATTAAGCATAAATACTCAAAATAACAAATATTTATTTCATTGTTTGCAATGAATTACCAATATTTTCCAGTGGAAAAAAAACCAATAATATCACATGTGAAATAAATCTGATAATTTCACTCCTCTGACGTCATATAATAATTGGTGTTGTCAAGACGCTGTTGACATTGCATCAAAAACAATTGAGAATGCATAAAAAAAGATATAGTTCTTTTCATTTTTTTTTTTCAATAGTCAATTGGCCAATGAAATAAAAAGGTTTAACTAATCAAAGAATTAAAATATCGAAAAATAGTCAACTCATGACCAAACAATACTGATTATTAACTCATGAGCTACACATATTCGTAAATTAATGTGTTGTGCAGTCACTCGTTGAACTCATTAAATTCTTTTCTATATTTGAATACTTGGATAAGTTATTCTATAATTATAATTTTTGATAATTGCAGCTTTTAAACAACACAGAGAATCCATAAGATCCAAATGGATAGACAAAACGGGAGAATTAGTAGATATGATCAAGAATCAGTTTATGGAAAATGTTAGTCTCAGGGAAAACTTAGAAGATCTCAAGGCTGTAGTCACATTAAATCAAGAAAATATCCAGGCTTCAGAGGTATATATGAAAATAAGAAGATGTGGAATGCTTGCCAATAAGACAACTCTCAAAAAGAGACCAAATGATGTAGAAGTTAACAACCATATGTCACAGTTTGGCCTTCAACAATAAGTAAAAACCATACCACATAGTAAGCTATAAAAGGCTCCATAATGACAAATGTATAACAACTTATAAATTAAATGCTTCAGTTTTCTGATGCTTAAGGCATCACATAGGAATAAATGAAATACAAAAAAAAACATGTAAAATTTCAAAACAGAGGTGCATATAATGTCTAAGGTCAACTTTGCCTACGTGAGTTGCAACTTCATTTAGTAAGTTTACATAATTTATTAATTTTTAATTTACAATAACGTTTTTTGTACAAGATGGTGGTTCGGGGGCACTTGCTAGCTTAGCAGATTTTTTCATGCTGCATTCCACAAGCACTAGTACCAACCCAGAGGTAGTAAATGAATGTATTACACCGACTTTAATTCAGTACAATTACAATACATAAAAGTTTCATAAGATAATGTAATTTTGATTGGCTGAGGCATATTTTATATTTTATTTTGATTGGCTGATGCATATTTTTATTTTTATTTCCATATAAAATACAACATCCATGATCTAGTGCTCTAATTGACAGAATTAAAACAAAGCATAGAAAATAATTGAAAGGCTTTGATTTCACTCCTATTTTAATGTTTTAAGCACTAAAATTAAGCACAGAAGATTTATCCAGTTGTAAAAGCGTTGAACATGTACACATTTATAGTATTTAGCACTTCCACAGTTTATAAAAAATTTGCTTCAGTCACACTTTTACATCCCCTTAAAATTACAAAATGAAGCATTCAATTCTTAAATGCTTGACATAAAGCAGGAACAACCTTCAATTTGTATGTTAGTTATCAAAAGTTTTGAATACAAAATGTATATATATATGTAGGCAGTAAAACAAAAAACATACAACTGCTAAAACTATCAAATTGAATGATTAATTCATAACGATTTATAGGGGATTTAAAGGTGGGTTCGTTGGATCAGTATATGTGTAAACACACCATGTGTATTAAAGTGGTGCATCAGTATATGTGTAAACACACCATGTGTATTAAAGTGGTGCATCAGTTTTAATTTCTGTATAGCTCATAGTGTTAATTTCTTTAGAATGAAAGCAATGAACTACGAGATAAGATGCGGATAATATCTGGAGAAAATGATGAACTGAAAGAACAGAATAGTTCTTTGTTAAGAGAGAGAGATAGATTAAAAGACGACAATTGTAAGTTTTATAGTCTCTTGGTATCTTTTTAGTATTAGCTGTTATTTAAAACATGTGTAAGACTTATATCCATGTAAATTGTCACCAATTATTATCAACTCATATTTTTTTATTATTTTTACTTGACTGTAAGTGTTTCTGTCCACATATTGCAGTTTATTCAAAATCCTGACCAAATTGCAATTTGTTTTATCAAGCCAAACTGTTCAACTGGACAGAAATTTTAACAAACTGCTGTAGAAAACCACAGTTGATTTGTGAAAGCGTAAGTTGATAAAAAAAAAGCATACAATCCTATTAGACTTTAATTCTAAATCATTGATGTTTAGAAGTTCACTTGAAGAATTTCTATATGTATGATTATTGTAATTGTCATTCGAAAGGTGATAGGTAGTAATTTTTAATTGCTAAAAATGTCCAAATTTAAGTTTTTTAAATATTTCTTCTAAAATGATGTTTTTCTATGCATGCTACAGAGCTCTCTTTAGATTAATCTCTAAAATACTTGATGAAATATACTTTAAGCTTAAACATCTAAATGTTGCCCTTTTTTATGGCAAGATTGTGTACACTCAATCTTAGTATACACATAGATGAACTTTCTGATTTGTTCTTTAGAACAATGTGAGAACTACGCTGAATTATGAAATTGTTTGGATGAATTGTAAATTTTTGAAGAATGATCCTGCATGTACTGATCAATCATTTGTTGTTTAATACTTGGAAGAAAGTGTTTAATAGAACATTTTCTCCAAGCTAGACTTGAAAATCATAGATTGTTTTAAAATGGAATAAAGTTTCTTTGGTCAGGGGTTATTTTTTTCAGTTGCCAGAAATTTTTTAGATTTTAGAAGGGTGTTTTCAGACTTCAAAATATGTTCAAAAAAAATAAAAACAAGAAAATGAGATTTTTTACCACAATGGTAACCTGCCAAGTTCAGCTCTACAAGCAGCATTAAGTGCTTTGTAATTAGCACCTAAATTTTTATTTATGAACTTCATTTGGAAATTTTCCAAAATAGTACTGTCTCCTGAATTATCAAAAATGCCCCAAACCTCACTACTATAAAGCAAGATTGGACTTACTAATGAATCAAAAAGCTTTTTTTAAACTTTTACAAGGATTATCCAATCCAATTGTTTTCTTAATCTTAAAACATGCTTTTCTAGTTTTTATACGCCCGTCAAATTTTGACAGGACGTATTATGGTATACAAATGTCCGGTGTCCGTCTGTCAGTCTGTCTGTCCGGCGTAAACATGTCGCACCGTAACTTGAGAATGACGTATCCAAATTTCATGACACTTAACATAGTTGTTTCTTATGATGGTCAAACGATCTGTATACTTTTTGGTGAAAATAAGATTAAAACTTATTGAGTTACGGGACTTAGTAACTAAAACAGGTGTGTGTTTTTTTTCACATGTCGCGCCGTATCTCAAAAACAATTTATGATTATTGCTTAAAACTTTACACACTTCTTAGTTATATTAATCTTAAGATCTGTATACTTTTTGGTGATGATTCAAAATTTTATTTTAGAGATATTGAGTATTTTGTTAAAAAGGGGAGGGTTTTCACATTTCGCTACCGTATCTCAAAAACAGTTTATGATTATTGCTTAAAACTTTTCACACTTCTTAGTTATATTAACCTTAAGATCTGTATACTTTTTGGTAATGATTAAAAAATTTATTTTTGAGTAATTGAGTATTTTGTAAAAAAAGGGGGAGGGGTTTTTCACATGTCGCGCCATATCTCAAAAACGATTTATGATTATTGCTTAAAATTTTACACACTTCTTAGTTATATTAATCTAAAGATCTGTGTACTTTTTGGTTTTGATTCAAAATTTTATTTTGAGATATTGATTTTTTTTTTTTAAAGGGGTTTTCACATGTCGCTACCGTATCTCAAAAACAATTTATGATTATTGCTTAAAATTTTACACACTTCTTAGTTATATTAATCTAAAGATCTGTATACTTTTGGTTTTGATTAAAAATTTTATTTTAGAGATATTGAGTTTTTGTAAAAAAGGGGTTTTCACATGTCACGCCAGATGTCAGAAACTTTTATGCTTATTGCATAAAAATTCACACACAAGACGACGGGCGTATCATGCGCTCATGGCGCAGCTGTTTATTTCCCTAAATATTCCATATATATTCTAACACATAATGGCCATGTAAGAAATTTTTATCACATTTTTAGGGAACTACAAATAAAAGCTTCTTGAAATTTGTAAGCAGGCTGTTTTTCTCATTGATGAAGGCCGTACGGTTGCCTATAATTGCTTACATCCTCTTCATATGAACTTAGGTGGATAGTTGTCTCATTGGCAATCATACCACATCTCCTTATCTTTATATTGATGTGAACAAGCTTTTCCCTGTGATGTGTTTTAAGATTTATAACTCTTCAACTTTCTGTTCACCAAATATTTTTATATTCAAACACATAATTGCCATGTATGAAATTTTCGTCACATATTTTAAGGCAGCTACAAATAACAGCTTCCTGAAATTTGTTATAAGGCTTCAAGTGAACATTCTATACAGTGTTATGTATTTTTATATTGGTTGCTGTTCAACTCCTGTCAATGAAATACTTAAAGCTTGGATATCATTATTCAATATTGAGCAATAGCTTGAATTCCACTTGTTAATTACCCATGATCCTTTACATTAAGAAAGATCAGACTGCATGTATATGTTTTTGTCGTGTTTCTTATCAGTAAAGATACAGAAAGAATGTATAGAATATTTTAAAGAGAGAGACTTGTATAAAGATAGAATCAGACATATACAACAGGAAAAAGACTGCATAGAACAAGAGATGAATAACTTGAAGGAACATATAAAACAGCTTAAAAGTAAGTTTGATTGTATGACTTAGCTCAGGTATAAGTAAGATCACTTGACTTAGCTCAGATATAAGTAAGATTATATGACTTACCTCAAATATAAGTAAGATCACTTGACTTAGCTCAGATAAAAGTAATATTGTATGACTTATATAAAATAAGGAGATGTGGTATGATCTGGAGCCGCGGAAAATTGTAATATTAGGGTTCGAAATACAACTTGTTACATTCATTTTTGTTTCATATTTACCGTATGAAGAACTGCATTAGGCTATCAGAGCCGGCTGACAGATACTTGCCTCAAATTTTGTAGCATCAAACATGTATCCATTTACAGTAGGATACATATTTGGTAGTAGAAAAAGTGGAAAAAAGTGTGTGGTTAACGCTTCATCAAAAATACACACATTTTAATAACACTTTAATAAAGCCCAAAGAGTGGAACCTAGTCACTGTCTGTGAATGCTAGTTCGACCTTTCTTGTGCCACTAAGATTCAATTGTTTGAGAACAGCTTCTGCATTCACTTACCCGTAGGATAGACGTGAATCATGGCTAAACCACATAATCTGTCTTCGGTCATTGTTGACCTGCACTATGTCTTTAAATGTCGAAGGGCAGAAAAAGATCTCTCACATGAGCAAGAACCAACCAGCAATGTCAATAGTAGCTTCAAAATTGTATGAATATTTGGATACAGGTCCCGATCAGCATATGGGAAACCAAAATCTCTGACAGTCAAACTTGTTCAAGAGACTTTTTTGCGGGAAATAAATAATTGCAGAACCAAATGCCAGTTTATTGGCGATGGTAATAAGGCAAAGAGTTCGATACCTAACGTAGTTGAAATAAAAGTACAGAAGCTGCACGTCAACATTAATTACTATTCAAAGTATGCATTTCTTAATTCTTGATATGAAAATGCTAGGATGTTTTCTACCCCTGCATGCCTAGCTTTATCCACTTTCATATTTTTCTTATTGATATTTTTTTTTACCAGAAAATCAGACGAGGCAATTGCCTCTTCTGCCTCAATGGTAGTTAGGTCCTTAATGAGACAACTATCCACCAGAGACCAAATAGCGTAGATGTTAGCAACTATAGGTCACTGTATGGCCTCAACAATGAGTAAAACCCATACCCAAAGCAAACTATAAAAAGCTTTGACATAAAAAAATGTAACACAATACAAATGAAAAAAATTAAGGTCTGATTTATGATCTAAACAACAAATGAAAAACAAATATGATATACAGCAGCAAATGACAATTACTGAATTGTAGAACACTTTCATGAATGCATAATTGACTATGAGATTTCATTTACTGCAAAGTGACTTATTTTCACAGAATTTAGATTTCTTGATTCAAATATCAGACTATGTTTTACTTTCATATTTATCTTGTCCCTGATTTTGATCCTCTTGAGATTAGAATTAAGTAAGGGGTATCATTCGCTGGTTTTGTCTAAATCACCAAATTAGCAAAAATAAATCTCTTGTGTAAAGAAATACGAAACTTTCTTTATGACAGTTGAATTAAAACTTAACAGAACAGATGTTAGAACACAAAAGTTTGAAAAAATACAGAACAGACTGCAGGAGATCAAAACGGTTAGTATTCCTATAATGAGTATTCATTACCTAGTAAATTTTTGTTCCCTCTAATAAAGTTTTTCCAGCTGTGTTGGTGGTGTCAGCAATTTGTTTAAGATGGAGATAATGTCAGTTTAAAGGGAACAACACAAAGTAAGTCAATAATGTTTGGTATGAAGTTGTTTTAGCATTGACAAACATGTATCTCATATTCATGGAAATTATTTTGCTCTGCAGCTTTAGTCATGGTTCATTGACTTTGAATGTATTGTGTAGTTTAGATGCTTAAGTATTGCCATTTTCATTTTAACTTTTGTATTATGCTATCAAAATTATATACAGCCAAGACATATCTTTGTGTCAATAGTGTATTACTTAATTTTTACAAAAACACTTTTTTTATACTTCATCACCCATAATTTTTACTTTTTTATTTGAAACAGAATAGTATTTGCTTCCATCCCTATTACCTGTAGAAAAAAAAATATCATGTGGTTTCTACTTAACCTTCTATATACTTTTTCTGATATGATCCCTACCAACTTTTTAGCTCACCTGGCCCGAAGGGCCAAGTGAGCTTTTCTCATCACTTGGCATCTGTCGTCCGTCGTCCGTCGTCATTAACTTTTACAAAATCTTCTCTCTGAAACTACTGGGCCAAATTTAACCAAACTTGGCCACAATCATCATTGGGGTATCTAGTTTAAAATTGTGTCCGTGACCTGCCAAACCAACCAAGATGGCCCCATGGCTAAAAATAGAACATAGGGTAAAATGTATATTTTGGCTTATAACTCTGAAACCAAAGCATTTAGAGCAAATCTGACGTGGATAAAATTGTTAATCAGGTCAAGATCTATCTGCCCTGAAATTTTCAGATGAATCGGAGAACCTGTTGTTGGGTTGCTGCCACTAAATTGGTAATTTTAAGAAAATTTTGAAGCTTTTGGTTATTATCTTGAATATTATTATAGATAGAGATAAACTGTAAACAGCAATAATGTTCAGCAAAGTAAGATCTACAAATAAGTCAACTTGACCAAAATGGTCAGTTGACCCCTTAAGGAGTTATTGCCCTTTATAGTCAATTTTTAACCATTTTTTGTAAATTTTTGTAATCTTTTACAAAAATCTTCTCCTCTGAAACTACTAAGACAAAATTAACCAAACTTGTCCACAATCATCATTAGGGTATCTAGTTTAAAAATATGTCCGATGACCCGCCCATGAACCAAGATGGCCGTCATGGTTAAAAATAGTACATAAGGTAAAATGCAGTTTTGGCTCATATCTCTGAAACCAAAGCATTTAGAGCAAATCTGACGTGGATAAAATTGTTCATTAGGTCAAGATCTATCTGCCCTTAAATTTTCAGACTAATCAGGCAACACGTTGTTGGGTTGCTGCCCCTGAATTAGTAATTTTAAGAAAATTTTGCAGCTTTTGGTTATTATCTTGAATATTATTATAGATAGAGATAAACTGTAAACAGCAATAATGTACAGCAAAGTAAGATCTACAAATAAGTCAACATGACCAAAATTGTCAATTGACCCCTGAAGGAGTTATTGCCCTTTATAGTCATTTTTTTACAATTTTCATAAATTTTGTAAATTTTTGTAAATTTTTACAAAATATTTTCCACTGTAACTACTGGGCCAAGTTCATTATAGATAGAGATAATTGGAAGCATCAAGAATGTTCAGTAAAGTAAGATCTACAAACACATCACCATCACCAAAACACAATTTTGTCATGAATCCATCTGTGTCCTTTGTTTAATATGCACATAGACCAAGGTGAGCGACACAGGTTCTTTAGAGCCTCTAGTTTCTCTAATTTTAGAATTTTTTTTCAGAGAAACAACACCAGATAGGACAAACTGTATCTTTAATTATACAAACCATATGGAAAGAGCATGTTTTGATGTACATAGATTGTTATGAATTATTGTTGCAGAACTTCCTATTTTTGCCAGAAATGTGTATTGCATCACTAAATACATCATGCTCTTTCTACCCAGCAAACAAAATAACGTTAATAAAACGTGATTATAACGTAAAATTTTGTGTTATAATTACGTTTTACGAACGTATTTTTAACGTCATTTTGTAGACTCCAAGCAACGTCAAAGCAACGTTCCAAGAAACGTTAAAAGAAACTTAAAACTAACGTTAAAGTAACGTTTTGTTTACGTTATTTACTTACAACAAACTAACGTTAGCGTAACATCCATTATCACGTCATATATTAATATTAAACGAACGTTTGAGTAACATTTCTTATTATGTTATATATTTACATAAAGCTGACATTACAGTAACATTTCTTAAAGTTACATAAAACTAACGTTACTGTAACATTTACTAATAACATGGCATTTGATAGAGAAAACTTTTAAGTTACATTGTTGAGTAATATTATTAACTTTTATCAACTCTAATAAAACACTCCTTTCTAATGTAACAATTTCTGTACCTTCATCCTGGAACTGTCCTTGCATACTTAGCTATTTTTATGTTACATTATCCGATAACAAGTTCTTTGCTTGTATCTTTCGTGGAAGATTCTATTCAACCTATCCAGTCACTAAGAAGTGTTACAATTTATATCATATGCAACACACAACTAGTAACCAGAAAGGTACGGCTACTGCTCCAGAAATGCTAAAAATACATCTCAATGTTCAGTCATGACATAACTCAATGTATATGTAATGACAAATTAATATTTTTAAAACATATTGTATTAGTATTATTTACTATGATACTAACACAAGTGTACTAATACTATTAAATTTTGCAACTAAGGTTTTAAATGTAAAATATATTTAAACTTAAATAGGAACGACACTAGTGCATCTTCATCTTTCAAGAACTAGTAAAGACATCTTTGAAAACACTTTAAAAAAAATGAAAACCAAGAATATTCTTTAGAAAAATTATGCGATACTGTAATAGAAAAAAACCCTTCTTATAATCATTTGAAATCTGAACTATGATATATTAAAAGGAAGAACAGTGGAATATGAAAATATTGAACATTAAAAAATCAAATGATTTTCCCCTAAGTCTCGAATAAGCGATATAAATTAATAGATATAAGAAGATGTGGTATGAGTGCCAATGAGACAACTCTCCATCCAAGTCAAAATTTTATAAAAGTAAACCATTATAGGTCAAAGTACGGTCTTCAACACGGAGCCTTGGCTCACATCGAACAGTAAGCTATAAAGGGCCCCAAAATTACTAGTGTAAAACCATTCAAACGGGAAAACCAACGGTCTAATCTATATAAAAACGAAACGAGAAACACTTATGAACCACATCAACAAACGACAACTACTGAACATCAGATTCCTGACTTAGGACAGGTGCAAACAAATGCAGCGGGTTTAAACGTTTTAAAGGTACCAAACCTTCACCCTTTTTCTGAAACAATAGTGTAACATCACAACATAGAAAGACACACTATAAAATATCAACTGAAATAGCTTAACTCAATCAAAGGACATATTAACACCATTGAACATACACTGAACAAATAAATTTGACTTATGATACAATGTAAATACAAAATAAATAAACTAAGGAAGAATAATAAAAGTAACATGTTATATCGGTATGAAATGTTAAACAATTTAAGAAAAACAATATGCTCGAACAAAATATCAGCCATTTGCAATAACTTTAACCACAGGTAAATGAAAATAATTTTGTTGTTAGGTATACGTGTACAGTTACAATAGAGAAAGGAAATATTTTACAAAATAAATAATTTTGATGTTCATAGTACTAAGTGGAAATTTATATTAGTACCAAACACTTATCAAAGCTGGTATATAGACCAGATATAACCCTGAATAACATTAAATAACAAAAAAGCATTACAATTAGTATCAACAGGTCAAATAAACAAGAAAGTACGATTTGAGAGTACTGCACTACATTATAATATGTGCTAATCCAATTTAAACTGACCATCAAGCATAGGCGTATTTAAAATTTGCAATGTTGATGAGTTTCGCAAGGATTAAATAGAGTCTTGACAAAGTACAAATAAATTAAAATGATCCCATGAATTGTTCAATGTTTATTCTGTTCATGTCGTATGATTGAAAAAAATTGACAAAATTTGAAAGTTTTACTTACCGATGTTTCACTAACTAATTACTTTTAGCGTAAAGATCAAGCGCATAAATAATTAAATGTAAACAAAGAATTGCTCATTTTAAACTCCTTGTAATTATGATAATGGCACTCTATGTTTTCTTCTTTTTCTAAATGACGTCATATACTAGCGTATGACATCATGTTATAGAATGGTTAGTTATTTAACGAAATTAATATGTGTATTTAACGTTAAATAAATATTGAAAATTTACGATTTGAAAAACGTTATGTAGTCGTTGTACTGTCGTATTAATATTACGTTATAATTTCGTATAGAAAAAACGTAATATTTTAACGTTACATTTACGTAATTTCAACATTATAAATAAGACGTTATGTTTTAACTTTATCTAACGTTATTAAAACATAAAAATACATTTCTTCGACGTTATACTAACGTTATTCTAACGTAATACATGATCATCTTAAAGCATGGAATACTATGAGGGAATTACTGTAGACCTTAGCAAACATTTTGTTCTTCTAAAAGTTGCACGACTGTACCGAGAATTTTTAAAGAACTATGGCTTTTTGTCGTTCAACGACATAGAAATAAAACCATGCAGTCATGCATTGACATTTTTAACAAATACATATTAATATAGGTGGAATCATTCTCTACAGAAGATTGGCAAATTATTTAGTTGTACTTACCATTAGTTAGATTCTTTTTGCTTTTGGTAAATCAAAATGCAGATATAGGTAAGACATAAACAAAAAGAATTGTCAATTTTCAAGTACTTGTAATGGAACGCCATCTTAGCGTCTTTCTGAAAATGTTAAATGACGCCACATTCCAGCATGGGATTTAAAGTTATACAATGGTTAGTAATCAGACGTTACATCATTTTGTTAATTTAACATTATATAAATGTTATTAATTTACGTTTTCAATAACATTATTTAGACGTTGTACTATGGTATAAATGTTACCTTATAAATTTGTTCAAATACAAACGTTAATAGAATAACGTTAGCTTTACGTGAGTTCAACATTACAAATGTGACGTAATAATCATAATGTTCAACCAACGTTATAAGAACATAAAAAAATAACGTTAAAGATAGGTTACTAAATAACGTTTATTTTCAACATTATATTAATGTTATCAATTAACGTTTTCAATAACATTATTTAGACGTTGTACTATGGTATAAATGTTACGTTATAAATTCATTCAAATACAAACGTTAATAGAATAACGTTACCTTTACGTAAGTACAACATTGCAAATGTGACGTAATAATCATAATGTTCAACCAACGTTATAAGAACTTTAAAAATAACGCTCAAGATTGGTTACTTCACAACGCTTATTTTAACGTTTTCCTACTGTTATTTTAACGTTACATCGTAAACGTAACGTAAATATAACGATACCATAACGTTATGTTTACGTTGTGTGTTTGCTGGGTACATGCTTTGTATAGACAGGGATACAGTTGAATCTACCTAGGAGTTGTTTCCTTTGCAAACATTTCTGTATTTGGAAAATAGACTCTACTATATATATAACTAGTGTAATTATAGATGTTTAAAAAATACATTACAGTGATAGGGTAAGGCTGATTTGTAAATTTAAGTCTTTGACAGCTTACAAAAAACTTGATGTTTCTGGGATTTTCAATTTTATATTCTTGTGTTATTGACCACTCACTATTATCACATCCAAATGGGTAGTTTTGCTCTTTACTAAGGAACAAGATCGTTATCAAGAACAGAAATGGAGAAACAGATTTTAAGAGATGAACTAGCAGAAACTCAAGTTAAAGTAGAGGAACTGGTAGAAGAAATGGATAATTTATGTAGAATTAGACAAGTCTCAAGCTGATTGTAGTAAGGTAAATATAACCTCACTTTCACAACAAAGGAGAGAACATGCAATTTGATCTTTATTTTAAAGTTGAGATAATAGAAATTTAAAACAGGTAGCTTTAAATTGTAATAATTGGGCATGGTAAATAGGCCTACTCCAGATAAAATTTTCATGGATAAAATTGTTGAAGCCTTAGATTGAATTAGTTCCATAAATGAAAATTTTTATTGAAAATTTCCACTGTAAGTAATAGTGAATAACAGATAATATTTTGTGAATAACTTATTATGGATTATCATTTAAGGTATCTGCCATTAATCATTAAAATGAAATGTTCTATATAAATGAAAGATTGTTAGAACTGATGAAATTTTCAACCATTAACCAAAGATATAAATTACTCTAGAATATATGTCCTTGGTGTAACTAACGGTTTTAAAATGTCATTCAGTACTTTGCTGAAGCAGGCTCAGAAAGTCTTAGAAAAATCTCTCCTGGAAACTGACTGTTCTTTAAGCAATTTTATTCTTTTTAAAGTTTGAGGCAAGGCATTTGGTGGAGAAATATCATGCACTCAATATTCACAATATGTTTGACAGTTAAGTGTAAGATGAGAAAATAAGTGACAAGACTCCAAATGTTATTAATTTTGACATGTTTTTGCTGCCACCAAATATCATTTGAAGAACTTGTGATCACCAAATACACTGGTGTAGCAAACAGTACAGCTAGTTCCAGGTTATTGGGACTTCTGATGGGCTTTCTGTTATACTGGGAATGTGGGACAAGTTCCTAAGTCAGGCAGATGTTAGAGCAATCTTGAATTTGGTATGGTCTGGGTCTTACTACAAGTACCTTTTGGCTATTTTGGCTACTGTAATAGAAATTATACAAAACTAAGTATTTATGATCTTGAGTACTGAAAAAAAACATATGAAACATTGATAGTAGAACCAAATGTTATAGGCTAAATATCCAGTCATGATGGTTTATTAGGAACGAGCTAAATTCAACAATATCTTTATTTTCAGTATTATTGATCATCATCTGAACAGGATAAAATAGGAAGCAGTATCTTCTTAAGTGATAACTTGGTAGCATACCGGTATATCAATGTTGTTTAAAATGAATTTATATATATTTTATAGCTGAGAGAAAAGATTGAAGAGAGAAAAAGAGAGAACTCAGCTTGAACAATGGCGTCAGGAAAAGACAAAACAATAGAAAACTATTTCGAAAGAATAGGAGAACTGGAATTAGATAAACAAAATGTAAGGATGTGTTATTAAAGAATTGGGAAAGATTTGTCAGTTTTGTATATTGTATGTTATCACTAATATTCAGCTTTTGAATTGTTTAAACGATAATATATGAAATGTTATTATATTATTATGAATTTATAAAATAAAAAAATATAGAAAAGGAATAATGGCTTTCCTGAGACATTCTAATCATTTTGGTTTCTGGAACAATAACTTGCATTTTTGATATGTAATGAAACCTAAATATTGTTACCTCACATCAAAGATGTAGCTATACACCTAGGGATCACCTCTGTGGTCTTGGGTCAATGTCCAAAAAATGAAGTAAGTGTATGGGTTGTAAGAGTCATACTTAATCTGCAGCTCCCTGAAAATAGTTTGACAACATTTACCTGAAATTAACTAACACCGAAGCTTCTACAGAACATGAAATTTTGTGCGTCTTCATTTAAAAAATAATTTAAGAGTTTTTTTTCGATACCAAATGATGCATGGTTCTGTTTACATCACTTTATTAATCTCCTTGAAAATAGCTCTACAGGTCAATAGTTGGTAGTGACATTTATAAAGGCCACCCTTAACAAATTCTATGTTTGATGTTGCCTACCCATGTCTTGTAGGGAGGGTAGGTAGGTAGGGATTTTATTTTTTTTTTACCAACAACATTAGTTACACGTTTTAGACAAGAAAACTGTGTTAGAGCACAAAAAATCTTTTAAAAAAGTTGAAACGATTTGTGTCATAAAACTTTTCAGGTAGGCTGCTTTTTAGGTGGGTAGGTAGGTAACATCAAACAGTTTACATTTTATTTTGGCCAGATGTAAGGTGGCAAAGTTGACAGTTGGCTGGTTGACATCTAAAGAAAAAGTTTGATTTTTAAGTCAACATTACACTTTTACACTCACAGCAGCAATCACAGGCAAGACACAGGTTCCACAGAACCCCTTACAAATTTTTTATTGTTGTAGTTGGAAGGGGAAAGAAATCGAGAACAACAGAAAAACCGAGAGTTAGATCTAAAGATTTCTAAGTTGTTCAGTGAAAAACACCAATGGCAGCAGTCAGTAGAAACATATAGACAAGAAATTTCAGAGCTTAAAAAAAGAAAATCTATGGTGAGTTATTTGTTTATTATTGAATTTTTCACGATTGATCTCATTTAACATTAAAACAATTAGGTTCATGCCAATTTATCATCTTCTTTTCATTACATTCTTTTCAACTTTTCAACTGATTTTTTTTTAAAGTTTATAATTTTCTACTGTTATACCACTGCCCCAGGTTAGTGGGAGGGTTGAGTGCTCACAATATGAAATAAGCAGATGAAGTATGATTGCCAATGAGACCACTATCTAACAGAGGTCAAATGACATGAATTCAAGTAGCTAAAAGGTCACAGTACAGCCTTCAACAATGAGAAAACCAATACCATATTGTCAGCTATAAGATACCTGTTTAACTTTGCCACATTCTTCATGTACCTGTCAAAGCCAGGAGCCTGTAGTCAATTGATAGTTGGTGATCGTCATAATTGCTATTTGTTTTATATTATATTTTAAATCAGGCTGTTAGTTTTCTTTGCTTATGAATTGAAAGTTTTTAAACCCCTTTGCAGTAACCTTTATTCTTTATCTTGTTCTTTATTATATTTCATGAATGCTCAGCAACATGGCATGCATGTTCTGAAATAAGACATCAATATATTACACTGAATATTAATTAATCAGTCGATAGAAAGTGGTAATAATACAATGAAAACAATCTATATTTATTAAAAGTTTGGTAATTTGGGTCAAACTCCATGTGTCTGTACACATCAACATATTAGGAATGAGGTAAGCAGCTAAGTTTTAATAATAAATATTGCTGTATGTTCGTTTTAAACAGTTAAACCACTGTGACAGGTAAATATTGGATTTAGAATGTATGAAAGAAATGGTGGAAAAATACCTTCTACTTTACCTCTGACAGTGGTTTAACAAGTACTACTTTTAACTATTACTAATTCCTCTCTGAATTTCATGTTGACTTTCACTTGTCTTGACTTGTATAAAATGCTACCACGGAATCATTCTCTACAGAAGATTGGCAAATTATTTAGTTGTACTTACCATTAGTTAGATTCTTTTTGCTTTTGGTAAATCAAAATGCAGATATAGGTAAGACATAAACAAAAAGAATTGTCAATTTTCAAGTACTTGTAATGGAACGCCATCTTAGCGTCTTTCTGAAAATGTTAAATGACGTCACATTCCAGCATGGGATTTAAAGTTATACAATGGTTAGTAATCAGGCGTTACATCATTTTGTTAATTTAACATTATATAAATGTTATTAATTTACGTTTTCAATAACATTATTTAGACGTTGTACTATGGTATAAATGTTACCTTATAAATTTGTTCAAATACAAACGTTAATAGAATAACGTTAGCTTTACGTGAGTTCAACATTACAAATGTGACGTAATAATCATAATGTTCAACCAACGTTATAAGAACATAAAAAAAATAACGTTAAAGATAGGTTACTAAATAACGTTTATTTTCAACATTATATTAATGTACATGCTTTGTATAGACAGGGATACAGTTGAATCTACCTAGGAGTTGTTTCCCTTTGCAAACATTTCTGTATTTGGAAAATAGACTCTACTATATATATAACTAGTGTAATTATAGATGTTTAAAAAAATACATTACAGTGATAGGGTAAGGCTGATTTGTAAATTTAAGTCTTTGACAGCTTACAAAAAAACTTGATGTTTCTGGGATTTTCCATTTTATATTCTTGTGTTATTGACCACTCACTATTATCACATCCAAATGGGTAGTTTTGCTCTTTACTAAGGAACAAGATACGTTATCAAGAACAGAAATGGAGAAACAGATTTTAAGAGATGAACTAGCAGAAACTCAAGTTAAAGTAGAGGAACTGGTTGAAGAAATGGATAATTTGCGTGTAGAATTAGACAAGTCTCAAGCTGATTGTAGTAAGGTAAATATAACCTCACTTTCACAACAAAGGAGAGAACATGCAATTTGATCTTTATTTTAAAGTTGAGATAATAGAAATTTAAAACAGGTAGCTTTAAATTGTAATAATTGGGCATGGTAAATAGGCCTACTCCAGATAAAATTTTCATGGATAAAATTGTTGAAGCCTTAGATTGAATTAGTTCCATAAATGAAAATTTTTATTGAAAATTTCCACTGTAAGTCATAGTGAATAACAGATAATATTTTGTGAATAACAGATAATATTTTGTGAATAACTTATTATGGATTATCATTTAAGGTATCTGCCATTAATCATTAAAATGAAATGTTCTATATAAATGAAAGATTGTTGGAGTTGATAAAAATTTTAACCGTTCACCAAAGATATAAATTACCGTACTCCAGAATATATGTCCTTGGTGTAACTAACGGTTTTAAAATGTCATTCAGTACTTTGCTGAAGCAGGCTCAGAAAGTCTTAGAAAAATCTCTCCAGGAAACTGACTGTTCTTTAAGCAATTTTATTCTTTTTAAAGTTTGAGGCAAGGCATTTGGTGGAGAAATATCATGCACTCAATATTCACAATATGTTTGACAGTTAAGTGTAAGATGAGAAAATAAGTGACAAGACTCCAAATGTTATTAATTTTGACATGTTTTTGATGCCACCAAATATCATTTGAAGAACTTGTGATCACCAAATACACTGGTGTAGCAAACAGTACAGCTAGTTCCAGGTTATTGGGACTTCTGATGGACTTTCTGTTATACTGGGAATGTGGGACAAGTTCCTAAGTCAGACAGATGTTAGAGCAATCTTGAATTTGGTATGGTCTGGGTCTTACTACAAGTACCTTTTGGCTATTTTGGCTACTGTAATAGAAATTATACAAAACTAAGTATTTATGATCTTGAGTACTGAAAAAAAAACATATGAAACATTGATAGTAGAACCAAATGTTATTGGCTAAATATCCAGTCATGATGGTTTATTAGGAACGAGCTAAATTCAACAATATCTTTATTTTCGTATTAATGATCATCATCTGAACAGGATAAAAAAAGGAAGCAGTATCTTCTTAAGTGATAACTTGGTAGCATACCGGTATATCAATGTTGTTTAAAAATGAATTTATATATATTTTATAGCTGAGAGAAAAGATTGAAAGAGAGAAAAAAGAGAGAACTCAGCTTGAACAATGGCGTCAGGAAAAAGACAAAACAATAGAAAACTATTTCGAAAGAATAGGAGAACTGGAATTAGATAAACAAAATGTAAGGATGTGTTATTAAAGAATTGGGAAAGATTTGTCAGTTTTGTATATTGTATGTTATCACTAATATTAAGCTTTTGAATTGTTTAAACGATAATATATGAAATGTTATATAGAAAAGGAATAATGGCTTTCCTGAGACATTCTAATCATTTTGGTTTCTGGAACAATAACTTGCATTTTTGATATGTAATGAAACCTAAATATTGTTACCTCACATCAAAGATGTAGCTACACAAAGGGATCACCTCTGTGGTCTTGGGTCAGTGTCCAAAAAATGAAGTAAGTGTATGGGTTTTAAGAGTCATACTTAATCTGCAGCTCCCTGAAAATAGTTTGACAACATTTACTTGAAATTAACTAACACAGAAGCTTCTACAGAACATGAAATTTTGTGCGTCTTCATTTAAAAAATAATTTAAGAGTTTTTTTTCGATACCAAATGATGCATGGTTCTGTTTACATCACTTTATTAATCTCCTTGAAAATAGCTCTACTGGTCAATAGTTGGTAGTGACATTTATAAAGGCCACCCTTAACAAATTCTATGTTTGATGTTGCCTACCCATGCCTTTTAGGGAGGGTAGGTAGGGATTTTATTTTTTTTTACCAACAACATTAGTTACACGTTTTAGACAAGAAAACTATGTTAGAGCACAAAAATCTTTAAAAAAAATTTGAAACGATTTGTGTCATAAAATTTTTCGGGTAGGCTGCTTTTTAGGTGGGTAGGTAGGTAACATCAAACAGTTTTAATTTTATTTTTGGCCAGATGTAAGGTGGCAAAGTTGACAGTTGACTGGTTGACATCTAAAGAAAAAGTTTGATTTTTAAGTCAACATTACACTTTTACACTCACAGCAGCAATCACAGGCAAGACACAGGTTCCACAGAACCCCTTACAAATTTTTTATTGTTGTAGTTGGAAGGGGAAAGAAATCGAGAACAACAGAAAAACCGAGAGTTAGATCTAAAGATTTCTAAGTTGTTCAGTGAAAAACACCAATGGCAGCAGTCAGTAGAAACATATAGACAAGAAATTTCAGAGCTTAAAAAAAGAAAATCTATGGTGAGTTATTTGTTTATTATTGAATTTTTCACGATTGATCTCATTTAACATTAAAACAATTAGGTTCATGCCAATTTATCATCTTCTTTTCATTACATTCTTTTCAAATTTTCATCTGATTTTTTTTTAAAGTTTATAATGTTCTACTGTTATACCACTGCCCCAGGTTAGTGGGAGGGTTGAGTGCTCACAATATGAAATAAGTAGATGAAGTATGATTGCCAATGAGACCACTATCTAACAGAGGTCAAATGACATGAATTTAAGTAGCTAAAAGGTCACAGTACAGCCTTCAACAATGAGAAAAACCAATACCATATTGTCAGCTATAAGATACCTGTTTAACTTTGCCACATTCTTCATGTGCCTGTCAAAGCCAGGAGCCTGTAGTCAATTGATAGTTGGTGATCGTCATAATTGCTATTTGTTTTATATTATATTTTAAATCAGGCTGTTAGTTTTCTTTGCTTTTGAATTGAAAGTTTTTTAAACCCCTTTGCAGTAACCTTTATTCTTTATCTTGTTCTTTTATTATATTTCATGAATGCTCAGCAACATGGCATGCATGTTCTGAAATAAGACATCAATATATTACACTGAATATTAATTAATCAGTTGATAGAGAAAGTGGTAATAATACAATGAAAACAATCTATATTTATTAAAAGTTTGGTAATTTGGGTCAAACTCCATGTGTCTGTACACATCAACATATTAGGAATGAGGTAAGCAGCTAAGTTTTAATAATAAATATTGCTGTATGTTCGTTTTAAACAGTTAAACCACTGTGACAGGTAAATATTGGATTTAGAATGTATGAAAGAAATGGTGGAAAAATACCTTCTACTTTACCTCTGACAGTGGTTTAACAAGTACTACTTTTTAACTATTACTAATTCCTCTCTGAATTTCATGTTGACTTTCACTTGTCTTGACTTGTATAAAATGCTACCACTTTCATGATGATGGACTAACTGGTCCACTGACGAGCATTGTATAAACTTACAGTAAAAATGTAATACCATGTAACAGGTTATTTTTTGTGCCAGGTTTTGTTCATGTTTTTTGTCTTAGGAGGGGTAGTTAAATACTTCCAAAACATAACGTGTTTAATTTGCAGGAAAAACTCTTGACTGGTCTTATGACTTTGATTCTATACATTCCTCTTTTTCTTCGAGGTACAGTTTTGGACAATGACTTAGAAAATCAATGTATAATTAAATACAACATCTATTTGGATCAGCTGGTTTTCACTAAACTCAACATTGAAATTATTTGCCTGTAATATTACAACAGATATCTATATTACCTAGACTATATTGACACACTGATATAGTCTTTTGCTCTGATGTTGTGTAAATCAATCACCAATCAATAAAATCCTAAATTATATGCACCCATGTTCAAATGATCAAACGTTGATAGTATGTTTTGTGTCTACTTTTGACTATAATTTTGGAAACTCAGTCTCCTTAGTGAATACAAAAATTACACATACTCAGCTGAAACACATTTAGAATTAATCGCTTCTATTTAGATAGCAACATGTGCATGTTTTGTCTTTAGCAGCTTCAGAAAGGCCATATGTGTATGTATTTGATTTTAACCATTTACCTCGATGTTATGTATTTTAACCTGTGTCGCCAAAGGCTGAAGCAGGTCTAGTAACCGCTCTACTCTCCTTCTGTCTGGTCGTCCATGCAAAAAAATATTTTCGTCAAAGTTTTCTTGGCTTCTATGAAAGGGAATGATTTAATATTTGGTCTGCTTGATAATGTTGAGTTGCACCGAGTAAGCAATTTTGACATCTGACATGTAGCCACTTCCTGTTTGCCAATAGTTTGAAATTTTATAACACTCATTCTACAAGGAATATTTTCGTCAAACTTTTCTTGGCTCCTATTGATGTGAAATATTTTAATATTTGGTCTGGGAATGATCAGTTATGCTCCCGTATACATGTTACCTCAATCAATTGCATACAGCAATGCAGGTCCAGACCCAGTATTGGTCTTGTTAACTGCTGTTAATTCTTGATGTTCTATTATGATTTTTGTTTTTAAAACAAAAAAATCATAACTGTTGAAATCATTGTAAAATTTAAATATATTGTGAGTATTGTTTTAATATTTCATTTAGATAGCCTCATGTTTATTTTTGGGATTTAATGTAAACAGCTGTTCATCAGTAATGTCTAAAACAAGTCTGATAATCAGTGCTGATCAACTATTTTGCAGGAATTATGTCCCTTTGTGATATACTTTATATTGAAAATTGCTTTGTAAGCACACTTACCTAAACAGTTCTAGTTGGGTTTCTATGAAGTTTATAACAAAGGTTTATATCAATAAGGTCTTGGATTAGTTTGATAATCAGCACTGAACAATTATTTTTTTTAGAAGTTATGCCCCTTGGAAATAAATAGTATATGAAAAATTGCATTGTTAGTAATCTAATGCCAAAATGTCTTGTAGGCTTTTATGAAAAAGTTTTAAAGAGGTATTGCCCTTGGACAGATAAATATGTGCATTGGAAGGGGACATTGGTTCCCTGTTCTTTATTTAAACCCTTGTAATTATTTTTAATTTATTCCAGGAAGTACCCACTCCACCAGGAGATCCTCCATTTGGTGGTAAGTAGAAATAATATAAAAATAAGGAGATGTGGTATGATTGCCAATGATACAACTATCCACCAGAGTTCAAATGAAGTGGATGAAAGCAATTATAGGCACCTGTATGGCCTTCAATAAGTATATTTATTACTATATTAAGACTAAATATTATTATCATTTTGCATCAGTATATCCCCCCGTGTGATGCTGCCTAGGCAAGCTTTAAGAAGTCAGGTACATTCAATCTCTGATTCATGATTGGATTTCAAAAAAAGGTTGATTGCATTTTAGAAATACAACTGGTTTCAATGAATTTTGTTACATGTTTGTTGCATAACAGTTTATTTTAGACTAACATAGACTGCATTCAAATGAATGTAAAAACTGTACCTATGGAAGCCTTTTATCTGTTTAAACCAATTGTAACCAAGCTTGATATGGGTCATACCTATGTTGTTAATTGATTGCAAGTGATTGTAAGGCAAACAAATTTAGACCTTTGAAGCCTTTAATTGTGTTGGAGTCACAGGTTGGCCTCACTTAACATTGTCTTTTGTTTATTGTCATAGAAACACTTTAAAACAAATTTGTAACTATTCTTCAACTTAAAAATAAAAAGGATAATGGGAATTACTAAATATATCAGGCCATACAACAGACAACACCAACCACCAACACCTGACTTCTCCGAAAAATAGATGAACAAACAAGGAACAACAACAATCAACACAATTGACAAAAGACAACCAAACTTGTACAGACTCCACTACATGAAGCTAAATTGTGCAGTCTTCCAAGAATTTCTGACAGAGACCAACTGACCTTTTAAAGACTCCTCTAGATAAAGTAAAATTGTTCAATCTTCCAAGAATTTCTGACAGATACTAACTGACCTTGCTTAGACTATGCTACAGGTAGTAAAGTTATGGACCTTCTGTTTTAAGTTTTGATAATACTACATTCTATATCTGATTTGTTAGATGTCTTTGTTTGGCCAAGAGGCAATGATTTGTTAGATTGCATGATTTCAATTATTTAGAAAAAAAAATTAACGATTTTTTAATTGTTTCATACATGTAAACATGCAATATGAATAAAATTGCAAAAAACAACATAAGGCAACTAAAATGAACATTACCATTTAGTCTTTAGGAATAAGCCTACTGCATACAACAAGCCTTAAAATCCCTATTGTAACAACAACTTGTCATGGTTTCAGCAGAAATGATGGGGATCTGAAAACAAACTTTAAAAATTTTAAATTGTCACAGTTATTTTCATTTCAGAAGTTGTAACAGAACAACCTGGATTATGCTGTCCACCAGTTCCATGCAGATTAATAAGTATGATTATGTTTTGCACTACAGATTAGTCTACATGTTAACCCTGATACCATCCATCTTGCCCGTATCAGACTTTGGACTAAAACTTCAGGGATGATATTGGAAGTGTTTTGGTGATATCAGGACTAATATTTTATAATCTACATTTGTAGATGTACTAAAAAGCATAGGAGTAAAACATTTTGACACAAGAAAATTAAAATGGCCAAATTTCAGTTGATTCAGTTTAAGAATTACTTTAAATTTTAAAATTAGATTTTTTTGTTGCAGGTGAAGGTGCATCTAATAAATCAAGTGAATCATCAGAAGATTTAACTGAGTGTATACAGCTTGAGGTTGCCCTCGATACTTTACCATGGACAATAGATCAGTGTGCTGGTCGGCCTGTGTCTGGCCCATTTATAAGGTGAAATCAATGTGATACTCCAAATTTTATCATTCTCTATCAGAATTTTTTGAATTGATGTGTTTTTTAGGGTTGTATTTTTTGTATTATGTTGTATGAGACCATTGAATGTTTGTAAGGGTTAAGTAAACTTTTGTCATCACTTGGTATCAATTTTGTCCTGGCACCAAGTTTTTGTCTACCGTTTTAGCTACCCTGGCTTAAAAGGCCATGTGAGCTTTTGCCATCACTTGGAGTATGTTGTCGTCGTCCATTGTCTGTCCTCCGCCAATCATTGACTGTCTGTAGTTGTAATCTTTTTAAATAATCTTCTCCTCTGAATGTTATCAAACTTTACCTGAATGCTCCCTTGGGTATTTAGTTTAAAAAGTGTATCTGGGGATTTGATCCATTATCAAACATGGCCAATTCTGCTAAAAATAGTACATAGGGTAAAATGCAGTTTTTTGCTTATATCTCAAAAACTAAAGCAGTTAGAGCAAAAAAAAAAAATTGAGATAAATGATCAGCAGGTCCATGTCTATCTTCTGCGAATTTTCTGAAAAATCAGACCACCCATTTTGGAGTTGAAGCCCTGAAATGTCAATTTTAGTAAATTTTAAAGTTTTGGCTTATATTTTAAAAAAGAGACCATTGAATGTTTGTAAGGGTTAAGTAAACTTTTGTCATCACTTGGTATCAATTTTGTCCTGGCACCAATTTTTTGTCTAACGTTTTAGCTCACCTGGCTTAAAAGGCCATGTGAGCTTTTGCCATCACTTACAGTATGTTGTCGTTGTCCATTGTCTGTTCTCCGCCAATCGTTGACTGTCTGTAGTTGTAATCTTTTTAAATAATCTTCTCCTCTGAATGTTATCAAACTTTACCTGAATGTTCCTTTGGGTATTTAGTTTAAAAAGTGTATCTGGGGATTTGATCCATTATCAAACATGGCCAATTCTGCTAAAAATAGTACATAGGGGTAAAATGCAGTTTTTTGCTTATATCTCAAAAACTAAAGCAGTTAGAGCAAAAAAAAAAAATTGAGATAAATGATCAGCAGGTCCATGTCTATCTTCTGCGAATTTTCTGAAAAATCAGACCACCCATTTTGGAGTTGAAGCCCCTGAAATGTCAATTTTTAGTAAATTTTAAAGTTTTTGGCTTATATTTAAAAAAAAAACTAAAGAAGTTAGTGCAATCTATCATAGGGTATAATTGATCAACAGGTCAAGGTCTATCTCCCACGGAATTTTCAATAAAATTGGACAACCTGTTTTGGAATTATTACCCCTGAAATGTCACTTTTGCAAATTTAACAGTTTTTGGGTAATATCTTGAAAACTAGAACAGATAGAGAGAAATTTTAAACAGTAAAATTGACCAGTAAAATCACCAAATAAGTCAACTTGGCTGAAGGCTGAAATCGTCAATTGACCCTTTATAACTGATTTTCTATTAAATTATGTAATTCTGAATCACATCATTAAGCATCACATATTTAACCAACCCTCCTTATTTTTACCTTTGCTAAGGATTAAATATATGCTATGTCTAGCTAACAAACATCGACCAAGCATGCTTGTTGCCTAACAGCATCACACAATACCTAGGAATTGCTATTTCATTACTGTATATTCTTTATTTAGGAAATATATATTGTAAGTACATGTTATATAAACACACAGTCAAACCCACTGATAATGGAAATAATATAGCTAATATTGTATAATGAAAATCATATAGAATTTGGTTTTAATTAGCTGTAAATTATTTTGTTCATTGTTTTGGGAAATTTCTAATGCATTCTTGATTTAGTGACTTTAAGTTCTTTTATCATTAACCCTATTTTGGATTTCCTACACAGTTATTTAAATGTCTCAATAATGTTTAGTAGAATACCATTTTCTGACCTGTTATAATGTAAACAGGTTAAGTTTAATGGAGAACAAACAGTAAAAACTGTCATCCATATAAATCCTACAAAAATGCCACTAAATAAGATCTACAAATAAGTAAATTATTAACTGATTGCAAGAAAGGAAAAAAACAAATATCAAAATGGCATACTTTTTTACCATGTGAGCATTCAGGTTTGGGAGCCTCTTGTTACAATGTTCTGGAAGGTGGCTTGAGAATATTGTCATCCTTATTATACCCCACAGAACTTCGTTCTGTGGGGTATAATGTTTTTGACCTGTCCGTCCGTCTGTCCATCCATTCATCTGTCTGTCTGTCCGTCAGTCCTGTTCTTGTCATTACAACTCCTCTGACACCACACAACAGAATTTCATGAAACTTTGTAGATAACAAGGAGAAACTATGTAGATGTGCATATCAACAGTAAATTATGATTCAATTTTTCAAGTTTTCAAATTTTTCAATTTTTTTCTAGGAGTTCTGCCCCTTTAACTTGCAATTTTGGCCTATATATACTACTGCAACAGTTTATCATTACAACTTCTCTGAATCCACAGAATGGAATTTAATGAAACTTTGTAGATAATTAGGTCATACTATGTAGATGTGCACATCAGCAGGAAATTATGATTACATTTTTTTTTCCAAAAGTTATGCTCCTTTGAACTTAGAATTTTGGATATATATACTACTGCAACAGTTTGTCATAGCAACTCCCCTGAAGTGCAAAACAAAATTCCCTTTATTTTAGTTGAAAGTTTCTCATTTTCTTGTTTTTTTATATGTGGTAGATAAAATAATTACTCTGGTGCTTCAATTCTGAAAGGGAATTTTTTTTTGCGCTTCATGCTGATCTAATGAGTAAAGCCATTTTCAACTGATTTTTACAGTTTGTTCATATGTTGTGCTGTTACACACACCACTGTTTGAGGTTAGGGCGCTTACAAATTTATTTAACCCGCCACATTCTGTATATGCCTGTCCTTAGTTGGGAGCCTGTAATTTAGTGGTTGTCCTTCCCTGTTTATCAGTTTAATCATTGTTTTATGGACTAAAGTTTCACCTTTTTATCTTTTAACAATAGTGTTGTATGTTTCTTCTCAATTGATTGTTTTTAAAGGCAGTGCTTTAATGCCTTTATGGGTGCCGGGTTAATATTTCCTTCCGCCATGTCCGACATGTCTACGTGGGGGTTTATAGGCCATAATAAAAATAAGGAAGTGTTGAATTCTTTCCTCTTCTTTTGTGATATAAAATTTTTTCGTTTCATTTCATTTACATTGGGAAATAAAGAAGCGAACAGTGTGTTTTGTTAGTTTTAAAACTTTTGATAGATTTGTATTTTGCATTATTAGCAGTCAACCGATTGACAAACTAGAATTATTTGAATTCCGTGTGGAAAGAGGTCGGGTTAATTCAGTGTTATCTGCAATCTAAAGATGTTTTAAATCATTTCAGTCGTTGATATAACAAAGAAAGAAAAGCGCATTTCGGTTTATGCACGTGAAGCCTTAGGACGTTATTGTTTTCGATTTCAGTATCAGTTATGTAATTGGTCTACGTATAAGCTCTTTCACTAGGAGCAACTCCAGTGTATATAATTTCCCGCCAAAATGACCGACTAACAGCTATGGGAAAATAGTTCAAAAACGTTCTATATAATAAAATGCAAATGCATAATTGATCGTAACTTTTTTTGATAATTATAATATTATTTTAACTAAAGGGATTTCTGAAAAAGAGAATAACATTAATATACGAGGGTTTGTCTAAATTTCTTCACTTCGGGCAGTAATACACAATTTGAAGGTCGTGACCTTTTCATTGATTGCTTTAGTGTCGCATCTTTTAACAAGTTATTGTTTGGAAAGAGCTAGTTTTAAATTTTTCAATCGTATAACTTTCATCAAAATTTTTGAAAGTTTTAAATGAAATTGGGTTTTTATATTAAAATTTGATAAAGCTATATTATCTTCAATAAAGTTATACGAAAATAAAGCTTAAAATACCCGCTTTCATTTTTATGTTAATTTTAAATGTGTAAACAAACGGGCGAAGGTGGCAAATTTAGTCAGAACTCGAGATCACTCCAAAATAACACTGTCCATCTTTCATACCGTGTGTAAATTTCGGAAACGTTGCCGAGTTTAAACATTCGTAAGGTAGGTGTTATGTACAAATGTTGAATAAAACAGATGAAATTAGTCTGCAAATGATGCTCTTTCGATTGGTACAATTTTCGTTAACATATTTCCATTCTCAATTTTATTTAAGGGGAAAACAACCAAAATAGCATTTTAAAAACTTTGACATTATGCAAAAATCGTGGCGTCTAACAGAACGTTACACTACACGTGCACCAGGCTGGAGAGTTTGTAAACAGAGACAGAACAAGATGGAAATAGATAATTAAAAACATTTAAAGTGGGGTGTACAAAATAAAAGATTCTCTTCACACAATTAGTAGAAGCTTTATTATTATATTGTAGCATACACGACTCTAAGTGTCTAAACGACGGTGGTAACTCAAAACACTGCAACAGTTCAAACTGGGTCAAGTCTAAATATGTTGACATATCACGTGAATTTATGGAGAAAGGCGTCGCAATACATATCATTTTCTCCTTCTTTTTATTAGCGTCTTACCAGACAATGTTCATCTTATACATCAACATTGTCTGGTAAGGCGGCAAAAAAAGAAGGAGAAAATGGAATATGTGCGTGCCGTTCTCCATAAATCACGTGAATATGTTTATATTTAGACTTGACCCAGTTTCGAAATGATGTTCTCTTGCTCATAAAATTTATTAATGTTTAATTATTCCTGACGGCAGCAATTCCATACTGTAAACTGTAGTAGTACAATTATAGTGTTACTAGAAAAGAGAAGATATATAATTACACAAGGCTCAATTAGTATTTTTTTTTTTATCCATCAAGACATGTAATTTGACCTAAATTGATACACACACACTCGTGAATGCAAATTATCCGAAATACATGCCAAGATCCAGTGACTGTGATAGCAATACCAATAAAGGACTTGTACATGTGACATTGCTAGCTCAGTAGCTTCCTAATGAGAGTAAATTAAGTACAAGCGTACTATTGTAGTATTGATAAGAAGCAAGTGATAACTTCCTGTCTTTCTAAAGTATACATACAAAATATGATGGGACCAGGTATCCTCATAGGTGACAATACACCTTATCGCTATTTGGAAATCTGTCCCGCTTTGACTTTTGATGACTCATACAACAATCCCTTTTCCATTGTGGTGTCAGATATTTTCTATTATGACGTCAAAATTTTCGAACTTTGTGATGTCCAGTAATGGCGGACAAATAGCGATAAGGTTATTGAAAATTACTGACACTAGTTATTGATCTATCTTGGAAAAGTTTTTGAAGTTATACTTGGAAAAATTTTGCTTGGAGTAATAGTTTCTAGAAAAGTATTGTCATGGAAAGAGTTGACATGTTGCAATGTACATTTAACATTATGTTACTTGATGTTCTTGCAATACACACAATACAGTAACTAAGCAATCATTATGAACTACTTTTCCTAGGATGGAAGCCATTGAATATGCTAATGCATTCAATAATAAAGAATAGTCTATTTATATTAATATAAGGAAAAATTATTTTATGTCTTAAAAGTGCGTACCATGGAGAGGTACAGAAAATCATATTAATACAGTGATTATCACCAAGGTTCAAATTTATTTTCTGAAGTATAGGTAGACAATGTGTACCCCATTGTTAAATTTACATTGCTTTTAAGAATAAAATAGATATTATCTTGAGATTGACTGTATGTTTACCATAGTTTACAAATAAAATTAATATAACATATCCGTATAAAATTTTATAATATTGCCACAATATCTGTTATCATCATCCATGCCAAAATATATGCTTGGTATATGCAATATGTAAATCCACAGATACACACATATTCTATGTGTGAGTTAATTATATCAAACAGTCATACAAATTGCAATACCAATATTCTTGTTGGCATACTTTTACCATGAGCTGTGTTGCATATACATGGCATATACACATGTGTTCACCATATTCTTAAAGCTGTGGAATCCAATGATAGCAGGAAAATACCATCATACATATATAAAATGATAGATAGACAAAGTCATCTGTGCACAATAAGTTCAACAGGATTATTCTACATAGTTCTATGGTACCAAATCAAAAGTTTATATAAAAGAAAGAAGTCAAAGGGTCCTATCATAGTTTAGTTACATACATTTTTTTGTACCTGAGGTCGTTGAATATAGATCATTATACAAATAAGGAGATGTGGTATGATTGCCAATGAAACAAATATCATCCATGCTTACTAGTAACAAACCACATTTGCAAAGTTGAATAAAATACAGTTAATAACTGGTATTTATTACTAAAAAGAAAATGCCCAACTATATTAAACAGTATTTCAAACTGGACATAATGCACTAGTTCATAAACAAGTGAGAACAATCACCTTCATATAATGCTCAGAATATGACATTCATAAAACTCGTTCAATATCATTAGAGAACTCTTAATCTTAAATACTGAAAGCAACCTCTGATAATTACACTGTACTATGCAAGATAATGATATAACTGGACTAAAAATACACACAACTTGTAATTAACTGCCTTTACAGCGCTTTCACGCTTTGGCGCTTTGATTAAAAGCCCCTTTCCATTCTGAAAACTTTTCACATGTATTTATCTTTGGTACTCTTTTAAAAGCCATGTATTCCAACGTCAGTCAGAATATACTTTAGGTGATCATACTTCAGTACTTGACATTGTTGTCAATTTGTTGATATGTTGGTATTTTGGATTGCCATGTTACAAAATAGTCCTGACAAAAGACAATTGATATTTATTATTTTGGTTTCTTATAATGCTTGGGATATGATGCATTTACCTCTTCCCTGTTAGCTTTACATAAAAGACTCTGTTTAAAAGCATATAAGTGCAAAGTTACAAAATACAGAAAACAATCAGTGAAACCTATATACAGATTGAATTTTATTTTGTTTCAAATTTATAGGTCAAAAGTTTATAGGTTAAAGGTTATAGGTTAAAGGTTTATTATTATAAGTTTATAGGTTAAAGGTTATAGGTTAAAAGTTTATAGATTTTAGTTTAAAGGTCTATAAGTTTAAGGTTTATAGATTACAGGAATATACAGCCTTTTGAATGATGAATGAGTGATACTTGCTCCTAATATTGAATTAATATAGAATTATTAGCAAAACAATATTAATTCTATATTAGGAATTATAAACATTTATTAAGCAGGAATATTATGTCTTACCAGCTCTAACTAAGATTTTTCCTCTGATCTATTTGTTTTGACAATGCTATATAATATTTAAAAATAAATGCCTACTTAACATTAACAGCATGCTTCTATGTTGCTGAAAAGTTTTGTATGTAAATGTACTGTGTAACTATAAATAATGTTCACCTTCATCCATTTTCCTGTACATTTCCAATGTCATAATGCTTATGTTATTATGTAACAGTAAGATTCAATTGTAACTCAATCTTAAAAGGAACTTGAAATTGGTCTTTTGAATGTTTCCAAATTTTATCAGGGGCTTTTTGAAAGATATAATTATTCAATCTTAAATTTATTGTCAAATTGTCAACATCATCGATTAAGATTTCATTAAATTAATATATTAGTGGTTAATTGAATAGAAACAAGTTTATGTATCACAAATCGGTAAAACTGGTTGTCCATTGAATTATGTAATCCTGAATCACGTCATTCAGCATCATATAAGTTATAACCATCCCTCCCTTGTTTTACGTTTGCTTGATATTATTTATAGGCCATGTCTTTGCTAACAAAAACATTGACTAAGCAATGCTTGTTGCCTAGCAGCATTACATAACTCCTAGAAATTGCTATTTTATTACTGTATATTCTTTATTTAGGAAATATATATTGTAAGTACATGTTACATAACCACACAGTCAAATCCATTGGTAATGAAATAATATAGCTAATATTGTATAATGATCACCATATAGCATTTGGTTTTAATTAGTTGTAAATTGTTTGTCCATTGTTTTGTGAAAATTTCCAACAAATTCTTGATTAGGTGACTTTAAGTTCTTCTACCATTAACCCTATTTTCAAACAGTCTAGATTCTGAAACAGAGGATTATTGACAGTTGTTCTGTCCATCCATACAGTCATTATTTTGTAGTTACTGTCAATGTATTATGAGTAAAAGAAATTGTGCTCCACTTATCATTTGAACTAATAACAAATACATTGTGTAGTAAAACATATCCAACATTGTACTCTTAAAACAGATGATGAACTCTGGGTCATGTATTTATACACCTATTTAGTTTCTGCTATCTATGTAACAATTTTATAGATTATTCGATATTAACTTCCATTTTCCTAGACTATTTCTTGTTAAAAAAATGTCTACCTTACTGAACCTAACCTTTTTTATGATGGGCATCTATTTTCATAATTTTTTTGTCATTACAGACCATTGATAATCTATTTATCGCTATTTTGTCTATGATGTCGTTGATGTTTACATTGACAATGCCATGTGCATTCTTAGATTCTAGCAATAATTTTCTATCTCAAAAAAGTTACATGATATGAGAAATTATCACCAAAAAATATCAAAGTAAAACTACCCAAATAGTGATAATAATCCATAGAACAACTACTAAAACATACCAATGCATGCTATTTAACATGAATATCACTTTGATAACAAAAGTCATATATTTAACAATTTATATCGAAATCAATTTAAAATATTTAGGTTGGTTAATTTTAGTTATTTTAAAAATCTAGTATGAAATATTCAACAGGCATATTAATTTACATTTTTCTGTAAATGTTTGTTTTGCTATAAGAATAAAAGAAAATTATGTAAACTAAATTTTGTTGTTGGAGTATTCAGAAATAGTAAATACAGATTGAAGTAAATGTATTGATTTACAGTAATGTAAGATATTCATTGATTTAACGGGGAGGTAAATTATTTATAATACCAAACAAAATATGACTGTTGCTAAACATTATGTGTCATTGAAACCTTCATCTTTTAAATATTTTGGCTTTGTAACTAATGTTGCTTTGATTGTAAGTGATTTGTGGAAGAGAATTCAAGGAACATCTTAAATATGATATCAGCATTAAATCCTGAACTTTTTTTAAAAGGGTATGGGTGGAGAAAATAAAAAGGACCCTGCAGTCAAAAAAATCAGAAAAGTTTACTAAAAAAGTAATAAAAAATGACACAAATTTTTGGTCCCCCTCTGCCCCTTCCCATGACTTCCGCTGAATATTTGAATAATTATTTGAAAGTTAGTTTTAATTAGAACTTTTATATGAGCCATTCTAGATATAAATTGAAAAATATCTAAATTTTGCAAATTGACTTAAGGGAGTTTCATGTCATCAGTCAGTTTCATTACTTTATAGTAAGCAAATGGAAAATTTTCTATATTTGAAAATTGATGATACCAGTTAGAACATTTGTGAAATATTTTCATTATTAATGGATTCAACTGTGTAAAAAGTATATGTATTATTCATAGGTGTGATTTGCTTGTTTGATTTTAGGGTTCTAATAATTGCATTTTCTGCTAGATTACATGGGTATCCTTAGTATTGGCTAAAACAAAGAACTTAGACTGTCTTTGACCTTTAGTTTACCCATTGACATTATTAACTAATCATAGGTACCAAGTCTCCATATATCAATTGGAATTTCGCTATAGTATTATTAAATGTTTGATCTTTTACCAAATTAAATTTTTCATGATACAGGACTATAATTATGGTATATTGGATTAAAAGTAGAACTTAGAAAATAATTAACAAGAATTCTTTAGCTAACAATTCTACTCTTGTTAATTTATCAAGCATGATTTATAACTAAATCTTTACTCTTCAAGTGTGGGCTTGTATTTTATTGGTACATTGTATTTCTGATATTGCTTAAATGCATTACATAACATAGCCTTACAGCCATCTAGCTATCTATGTGCAAATTTAAAATCTATCAAAACAATAGCAGTGATTCTAATTTATTTTTATGTTAGATATTTGACTTAATGTGTATTGAATACTGTGTACTGGTATATAACTGAAAGAATAACAGGTTCTTATTTTGATTATATTAAAGATCACAGTATTGTTTCACAAATATCTATTATAAGACTTACACCTGTAAGCTACAAATATATGATTATTTTAGTATCACCTGTACTGTGTTAAATGCTGTCCACCAAAAGGAAATATTTTGTGTCAAACCAGAAAAATATAGAGTTTTCATATGTACATGTATTAGATTATTAATATTGACAATCTTCAGAAACTATTTGTTCATGCTGAATCAATATGTAATGAAAGTGAGGGAGTTTCATGTCATCTTTAGCTGACTTAGCCTTAGTAGAAAGATATGCCATGATTTTATATAATCTCTCATCGAAAATCAGTATATTCCATCAATATTAAGCAATACTATGATTTATAATTTAGCTAATAGTTATATCTGTAGCACTCTTTTGTCTGGCTTGGGAATACATGCAAAGTCACCATCAAAAATTTGTTTGTGTGTTTCATTTTACTGTTATTTAATTAATTGTAAATATCTAGTCCATTCTTTATTTTTACCCTTATGGCTGCAGCCACCCGGGAGTTATGCCTAGCAATGTTTATGGTTTCCAGGCGAATATTTACTTTGAAAAAAAAGCTTTGATTTTTAAAGAAAAAATATTTTTAGCTAGGTTTTAAATTTTCTTTAGACTGAATTTCAAACATTTTTATTTTAGCACTTTCCTTGTATTTGTCTTTTAAGTTAAGTACATGCATTATATTTTAAACAGATCTGGTAGTTATGAAGATACAAGAGAGAAATGGACAGTGAAAATGAAAATGCCGCTGTTAGATAAAATGACAATTTGTGGGGGAAACTTTACTGGAATATTTGTAGAAAAGACTAAAAAGAAGGAAAATGTTCTGAAACCAGGAGATAAAATTGAATCTGTAAGTATATTAGTTCCGATTTATTATGATCAGTAGGAAACATGGTGCATTGCATTTATATTTTCAGAAGATATCATTCTTTTTAAAAGTACTAGAGTAATGATCAGAAATGTGTGACGAAAATATTAAGGTCATTTTGCATTTTGAAAAATTCAAAGTACCCACAAACAGAGATTAGGTATCTTGCAGATCTGAAAAGTATTAACATGATTTAATTTATAACTTGCAAGCTGCTGACCAAACAAATTTGCTCAGTAGAACCTGAGAAAAAGTGGGACTTAATATTTCAATGGACAAGGTTAATGCAATATATTCCCCACTCATAGACTATCATAAGATACTGTAGATCTATTATTATTTGTACCAAACAAAATATGACTGTTGCTAAACATTATGTGTCATTGAAACCTTCATCTTTTAAATATTTTGGCTTTGTAACTAATGTTGCTTTGATTGTAAGTGATTTGTGGAAGAGAATTCAAGGAACATCTTAAATATGATATCAGCATTAAATCCTGAACTTTTTTTAAAAGGGTATGGGTGGAGAAAATAAAAAGGACCCTGCAGTCAAAAAAATCAGAAAAGTTTACTAAAAAAGTAATAAAAAATGACACAAATTTTTGGTCCCCCTCTGCCCCTTCCCATGACTTCCGCTGAATATTTGAATAATTATTTGAAAGTTAGTTTTAATTAGAACTTTTATATGAGCCATTCTAGATATAAATTGAAAAATATCTAAATTTTGCAAATTGACTTAAGGGAGTTTCATGTCATCAGTCAGTTTCATTACTTTATAGTAAGCAAATGGAAAATTTTCTATATTTGAAAATTGATGATACCAGTTAGAACATTTGTGAAATATTTTCATTATTAATGGATTCAACTGTGTAAAAAGTATATGTATTATTCATAGGTGTGATTTGCTTGTTTGATTTTAGGGTTCTAATAATTGCATTTTCTGCTAGATTACATGGGTATCCTTAGTATTGGCTAAAACAAAGAACTTAGACTGTCTTTGACCTTTAGTTTACCCATTGACATTATTAACTAATCATAGGTACCAAGTCTCCATATATCAATTGGAATTTCGCTATAGTATTATTAAATGTTTGATCTTTTACCAAATTAAATTTTTCATGATACAGGACTATAATTATGGTATATTGGATTAAAAGTAGAACTTAGAAAATAATTAACAAGAATTCTTTAGCTAACAATTCTACTCTTGTTAATTTATCAAGCATGATTTATAACTAAATCTTTACTCTTCAAGTGTGGGCTTGTATTTTATTGGTACATTGTATTTGATATTGCTTAAATGCATTACATAACATAGCCTTACAGCCATCTAGCTATCTATGTGCAAATTTAAAATCTATCAAAACAATAGCAGTGATTCTAATTTATTTTTATGTTAGATATTTGACTTAATGTGTATTGAATACTGTGTACTGGTATATAACTGAAAGAATAACAGGTTCTTATTTTGATTATATTAAAGATCACAGTATTGTTTCACAAATATCTATTATAAGACTTACACCTGTAAGCTACAAATATATGATTATTTTAGTATCACCTGTACTGTGTTAAATGCTGTCCACCAAAAGGAAATATTTTGTGTCAAACCAGAAAAATATAGAGTTTTTCATATGTACATGTATTAGATTATTAATATTGACAATCTTCAGAAACTATTTGTTCATGCTGAATCAATATGTAATGAAAGTGAGGGAGTTTCATGTCATCTTTAGCTGACTTAGCCTTAGTAGAAAGATATGCCATGATTTTATATAATCTCTCATCGAAAATCAGTATATTCCATCAATATTAAGCAATACTATGATTTATAATTTAGCTAATAGTTATATCTGTAGCACTCTTTTGTCTGGCTTGGGAATACATGCAAAGTCACCATCAAAAATTTGTTTGTGTGTTTCATTTTACTGTTATTTAATTAATTGTAAATATCTAGTCCATTCTTTATTTTTACCCTTATGGCTGCAGCCACCCGGGAGTTATGCCTAGCAATGTTTATGGTTTCCAGGCGAATATTTACTTTGAAAAAAAAAGCTTTGATTTTTAAAGAGAAAAAAATATTTTTAGCTAGGTTTTAAATTTTTCTTTAGACTGAATTTCAAACATTTTTATTTTAGCACTTTCCTTGTATTTGTCTTTTAAGTTAAGTACATGCATTATATTTTAAACAGATCTGGTAGTTATGAAGATACAAGAGAGAAATGGACAGTGAAAATGAAAATGCCGCTGTTAGATAAAATGACAATTTGTGGGGGAAACTTTACTGGAATATTTGTAGAAAAGACTAAAAAGAAGGAAAATGTTCTGAAACCAGGAGATAAAATTGAATCTGTAAGTATATTAGTTCCGATTTATTATGATCAGTAGGAAACATGGTGCATTGCATTTATATTTTCAGAAGATATCATTCTTTTAAAAGTACTAGAGTAATGATCAGAAATGTGTGATTGAAAATATTAAGGTCATTTTGCATTTTGAAAATTCAAAGTACCCACAAACAGAGATTAGGTATCTTGCAGATCTGAAAAGTATTAACATGATTTAATTTATAACTTGCAAGCTGCTGACCAAACAAATTTGCTCAGTAGAACCTGAGAAAAAGTGGGACTTAATATTTCAATGGACAAGGTTAATGCAATATATTCCCCACTCATAGACTATCATAAGATACTGTAGATCTATTATTATTTGGAAGTTGGGATTTTGTGGATACAGATGAACCACAAATTTAAATGTTAAACAAAGTACAAATTTTCTATAGGCTTGTATGCAGACTTTGGTAAAACCACATGATAATACACTTTTCCCTCAATCGATGAAAATTGTTACTCATGAAAATAAATGATTCCACAGTATTTGATTATATTACATATAAGATATCTCATAAAGTATATATAAGATACCATTGGTTGTTTTTTTATACGACCACAAAAATTTTTGGTGGTCGTATATTGGTATCACGTTGTCGGCGTCAGTGTTACATTTGGTTTCTGGACAATAACTTTAGTTTAAGTGTATGGATCTCTATGAAATTTAAGCAAAAGGTTCAATACCACAAAAGGAAGGTTGGGATTGTTTTTGGGGGTAATTGCCCAAACCGTTCACGAAATAGGGGCCAAAAAGATTCTAAAACAAGCATTTTTCTAGTTTTCAGACAATAACTTGTGTTTAAGTAGATATAAGAAGATGTGGTATGAGTGCCAATGAGACATCTCTCCATCCAAGTCAAAATTTATAAAAGTAAACCATTATAGGTCAAAGTACGGTCTTCAACACGGAGCCTAGGCACACACCGAACAGCAAGCTATAAAGGGCCCCAAAAATTACTAGTGTAAAACTATTCAAACAGGAAAACCAACGGTCTAATCTATATAAAAAATGAGAAACGAGAAACACTTATGAACCACATCAACAAACGAAAACTACTGAACATCAGATTCCTGTCTTAGGACTGGTGCAAACAATTGCAGTGTGGCTGTCTCTTAAGAAAATTTCTTCAAAATTAATTTTTTGGAAGGGGGTAATAAAAAATTTTTGTTTTTTTAGGAGGGGCAATTTTTTTTCCTCAAAAGAAAATTCACTTCAAATATTATTTTTTTTGGAGGGGGTAAAAATTAAAATTTTTGAGGGGTAAACACATATATAAATTCAAATCATACAACCTATATCAAGTTCTTTGACACATTTATTCTGTGTCAGAAACCTATAATGTGTCAAATATTCAATTACAATCCAAATTCAGACCTGTATCAAGCTTGAATATTGTGTCCATTTATGCCCCAACTGCAGTCGTATCCAGCTGCGCTCGGCGAAGCAGTTTATTTAGACTTAAAATTCTGAAATTTACTTGCTATCGTCTTACTTCATTATTGTCGAGCCTCGACATTTATATCGAGAAAGCGAGACATAGCGATCCTAGATTCCATCGTCAGCGGTGTCAACATTTAGGTTCAGTCTGTGGTTAAAGTTTTTTTAGACATCAATAATTTTGTCAAACCTTCATTGAATTTTATGAAATGTGGACAGAAGCTTGTTTATGACCAAAATACAGTATCTAGAGCAAAATTTTGAAAATATTTGTTTTCATTTTTCCTTATATTAATGATAAATGGACTTTGTTTTTTTACAGTTAACATTTAGATTCAGTCTGAGGTTAAAGTTTTTCAGTCATCAATAACTTTGTCAAACCTTCATGGAATCTTATGAAATTTGGACAGAAGCTTGTTTATGACCAAAATACAGTATCCAGAGCAAAAATTTGAAAACATTTATTTTCATTTTTCCGTATTTTACTGATAAATGGACTTAGTTTTTTTTACAGTTAACATTTAGATTCAGTCTGAGGTTAAAGTTTTTCAATCATCAATAACTTTGTCAAACCTTCATGGAATCTTATGAAATTTGGACTGAAGATTGTTTATGACCAAAATACAGTATCTAGAACAAAATTATGAAAATATTTATTTTCAATTTTCCGTATTTTAATGATAAATGGACTAAAGTTTGTTACACATCAATTACTTCATAGAATTTTATGAAACTTTGGCAGAAGCTTTTTTATGATTAAGAGATAATGTCTGAGGCAAACTTTTGAAAATACATTTTCATTTTCAGTATTTTTCTGAAAAATGAACTTAGTTTTTTACAGATAACATTTACAGACCGGCTAGGATTATTTTTTTTTTTTGACATGATAAATTTGTAAACCTTCATGGATTGTTATGAAACTTGGACAGAAGCTTATCTTCAAGATCAAGAAATAGCATCTAAAGAAAAATTGATTTTTTTTCAATTCTGTATTTTACTGATAAATGGACTCACTTTTTAAGTCAATATTACACTTTTACACTGACAGCAGCAATCGTAGGCGAGACGCAGGGTTCTGTGGAACCCCTTATGAATTTTTCTCAATCACCAAGGAAACATTTTTGCAGATAAATGTAGTGTAATATATTTTTGTCATGAGTAATATGTTATCACTTTGAAACAGAATTTTCACTAAATCCCTCTGCTTCATGTATGTGCAGACGGTTTCAAAAGAATTCTGACACAAAATATGGCTTCTGAAATCCAAGTCTTCATTATGCCTAGCAAAATTACTTTTATGGGGATGAAGAAACCATTATGAATATCTTTCGATTATGTGAATTTAGTGAGTAATTTCATGCTCACAGTTGGATATATGTTAGCCTCTGGTACAGAAGGTCATTGGTCACAATCCCAGGTTTCATAAAAACAAAGATTTTGAATTGGTTTTCTCAGGTTCCTTACTGAGCATGATTTAGTGGTATTATATTTTTAAAATGTCACCCTTTTTAAATGGATGTGATGATATGATTTCACATTAATAAATCTAATGAAATGTAACTGTTATTTCATGAATTTTCATATCCACACCATATTGAACAGTTTTGGTTACTGATTGATACAAATATTTATAATTTCAGAATGTTTAATATTGTGTACATTGATATTTTAATTTCATCTAAGAATTTGAAATGATATTTGCAGATGTGTAAAATTACAGAAGAGTATGAGCAACAAGATCGCACCTCTTTTGATGGTTTTACTCAAAGTCAGGCTAAAGAGAAACTTTCCTTCAAACATCATTCAGATGAAATGGAGGTCACATTTAGAAGAAGAAAAATCAATAACACTCCAGGTTAGTAAATCTTTACCGGTAGATGTTAAAAAGGTGTTCTGGTTGGTACATCTAAAATATAACTTGAAAATCTATACTTGTTAAAAAGAGGTTCTTGAATTTGAATAAACTAGCTTGAATGGAAATTCTCTTTTAAATCTAGTCGACTCAGCTGTATTTCTATCCCTGCTATTGGAAGCCAGAAAGGAAGGGAGATAATTAACTTTTAATGAAAGTTATATTGACTTTTGACTTAAGAGGAGGTGTGCAGCTCATGAGTACATCTTCCCCAAGTTTGTCCTGATAGATTTCAATGAAACTTTTTGTATTGTAAATTTTCCAGAATTTGATTGTGCAAAGCTATGGATGGCAGATGCAAAGAATTCAAAAAGTGGAGACTATTTCTATGTCAGGTAATTTTTTTTTAAGAAAAATGACATTATGTCAAAGTTAATCAATATTTTCATATTGATTAACATGTATAAATTAGTCTTACTACTAATTAAACAAACAGTTGTGATATATAAATGTTATTGGCAATTTGGATATTTTCCTTTTGATCTTACTGCCTAATATTTTTAAGATCATGGACAGGACTTGGTACTCGAAAATATTAGGCAATGATGTCATGTATCAGTGCAGCAACATCACATGCTCAAGTCCATCTGTGTCTATTTATCAATGAAATGCATGTGACTTCATTCATTCAATCAAACAACTATCCCAACATTTTGTACACGTAAAAATAGTTTTACTAACTATTTCATTTTACTTCATATTCTCATCAACCAAAAAAAACCATTTAAGACACATAGTCGATAAAAAGAATAATGGCATTTTATTTTTTTTTTATACTGACTTCATTAGCTCGAATATCAGCTTGCCCTAGCGGTTGGCTTGATATTCTTGCTGATAAAGTCGGTATCAAAAAAAAATGCCATTATTCTATATTTATTGAATATTAATTTTTGATTGAAACAGGGGAAAGATTTAATTGGATAGCAAATATTAATTATAGAATGGTGAATGTCAGGAGAGAATGGAATGGTGAATGTCAGGAGATGGGAAAAGGAGCAAATATAATATTAATTATAGAATGGGAATGTCAGGAGATGTAGATAGCAAATATTAATTATAGAATGGTGAATGTCAGGAGATGGGATAGCAAATATTAATTATAGAATGGTGAATGTCAGGGAGATGGGGAAAAGTGTAGATAGCAAATATTAATTATAGAATGGTGAATGTCAGGGAGATGGGGAAAAGTGTAGATAGCAAATATTAATTATAGAATGGTGAATGTCAGGGAGATGGGGAAAAGTATTTACCTTAATTGTGTTGTCAACCCCATTATATTTTAAGCTGAAACACAAAATGCCTTCAAACTTAACATAAAATATTTGCCCATAAGCGTCCACCTTTTATTGATGAAATTGTTTGACCAAATTAAGTTAATTACTCCAGTTTTTTTGTTTTGTTCCATCAATTCTTCCAATTTCCAGTTTTCAACAAAATGTCCTATACTTTTACAGAATATTTGCACAAATAAAAAGGTTAGGCACCTCATGTTATCAAGTTTTATGCAGGTGATGCTCCCTATTTCTAGACTTAAAAACTTCAGCCCCCTCCCATTTTCATGCCTACAAATACAAAGTGTACTTGTTTAATGGTCAGTTACACAAATCAATATTTGTTTGTAATATTAAAGTCTGTTTACTTTTGACAGCTTTATAGCTTTCAGATTAAATTTTATTTTATGTGCAAGGATATAGATGTAATTATAGGATTTATGCCCTTAAAGTCTATGAAAGAGGGACGAAAGATACCAGAGGGACAGTCAAACTCATAGATCGAAAACAAACTGACAACGCCATGGCCAAAAATAAAAAGACAAACAGACAAATAATAGAACAGATGGCACAACATAGAAAACTAAAGACTAAGCAGCACGAACCCCACCAAAAACTGGGGGTGATCTCAGGTGCTCCGGAAGGGTAAGCAGATCCTGCTCCACATGTTGCACCCGTCGTGTTGCTTATGTTATTACAAATCCTGTAAATAGTCTAATTCGGTAGGTCACATTCGTGAAAAGGGAAGGGTGTTGTAGTTATGACATAAGGAACATATCCGATATCATCTGTGAAACGGTTATTCCATAACGGTCAACCAACTCGTGATGGCGTCCGTAAAATTTACGAAGGGATGATTTCAACTTCACCATTTGGAACTCTTGGTTTAATAGCTTCCTTGTGAGCAGCAATCCTCTATCAAGGAAATCATGATAGGAAATACAAGCCCATATGAATGGTCATATATTCTTAACACTTTATAATACAATGTCCTATGGTCATTATATAATATATTCACTTTGAAAATGCTAGAATTATGTGAATGTTGACTGTTTGGACTACATGGTTAATCAAAAACAAAGTCAAGTATGCCTATCAGATCAGTTCTTTAATACGTTGAATACGATGTCTACCATACGATTCTCTGCAAATACATAAATTATAAATCATAAATAAGAGTGAAACTAAATTCCGATAATCATAAAAATAATATACAGTGCATTAATTACTTCTCAGTCATAATAAAAGATAAAGAAACATGTTTTCTAATAAAGTACAAAGTTTGCACAAAAGATTAAATCATTATATTTCATTTACGGAACATTGTTACAATTCTTGTTAAAGAAATGGATGCTAAAGTCGTATCAAATATATGCTTACCGATTATGCTGTCTTATAAAAATCATCTTGTGTGTCCAATAACAATACAAATAATAAACCTGCTGTAAACAAATTGAAATAACATCATCATAGTAAAACTTAACGTCATAAAGACAAGCGGCAAAGACGGCAAATATATTTAGCGCTGTAAACGTCAATAATTGTATAGAAAAATATAGTTTTTACAAAAAGCTTGCCTATACATTAAAAAAATGCAGTCAAGTGACAATGTATACACTATAAGGGTTTAAATAAATGTATCTTCTACCAAATATTCAAAAATTCAAAAAATAAGAATAGATATAATTCTTACATTGACCTTGCAAGGATCCCATATATTAATAAGAGTGCACAAGCTGAAATGTCTCGCTTGCTTTACTTATAATTGAATTTATGTTGAAAGTTTGTAATATGAAGGTTTCGATACAAGTATCACATAAACTTACAAATATCAACGTTCTATGAAAATGATAACCAGTATCAGATGAACCATACTAGACAGACATGTAGACCTTACAATCATTCCATACACCAAATATAGTGGTCCTATCACTTACAGTACCTGAGGAACAGATCATCACTTACAGTACCTGAGGAACAGATCATCACTTACAGTACCTGAGGAACAGATCAAACCACAAAATTGTAACATTCTACAGATGCCTTCACATGATAATATCTAAATTGAATTTTTGAAAAATATAAGTTTTTCTGAAATGTTAGAATTCTTCTTGGTTGCATTTTTTCTTTATTGGCCAATGTTTTGGTTTGTTAAACTTGTTTGAAATTATGATGATACCTAATTTTATCTTTTCAGAGCTAACAGTCCATACAATCCAGATGGATCGCCAGGCTTACCCAAACATAAAATACAGACTGGTGACATATTTCTTGTACAAGACACTTGTCCTGTTACTGCTGGTGAATGGCAGGCACTGAAGTTTGACAAGAAACGTGGTGACTGGGGACCACTTTGTCAGTCTATACCGGATAGTAATCAGTAAGTGATTAATCTTACTAGATAGTAGTCAATCTGTAGTAGAGAGATCAGTTAGGTAGTCAATCTATACCAGATAGTAATCAGTAAGTGATTAATCTGTACTAGATAGTGGTCATTAAGTAGTCAGTCTATACCAGATAGTAATCAGTAAGTGATTACTGTAAATTCAGAAATTATTGTGAGGTTTTTATTATTCCGAAAAATGCAGTAGAGTTGTAAACGCAATAATTTAAACTCGCATTTTGAAATATTTTATATGAATTAAACAGGATTTTTCTCAAAATCGTAAAAAATAAAATTGCATTTAAGTCTATATGCAGGCAATAATTTCTGAACTTACAGTAATCTGTACTGGATAGTGTCATTAGTTAGTCAATCTATACCAGATTGTGACCAATAAGTAGTCAGTCTATACCAGATAGTAATCAGTAAGTGATTAATCTGTACTGATAGCAGTCATTAGGTAGTCAGTCTATACCAGATTGTGACCAATAAGTAGTCAGTCTATACCAGATAGTAATCAGTAAGTGATTAATCTGTACTGGATAGCGGTCATTAGGTAGTCAATCTATACCAGATAGTAATCAGTAAGTGATTAATCTGTACTGGATAGCGGTCATTAGGTAGTCAATCTATACCAGATAGTAATCAGTAAGTGATTTATCTGTACTGGATAGTTGTCATTAGGTAGTCAATCTTTACCAGATAGTAATCAGTAAGTGATTTATCTGTACTGGATAGTTGTCATTAGGTAGTCAATCTTTACCAGATAGTAATCAGTAAGTGATTTATCTGTACTGGATAGTTGTCATTAGGTAGTCAAGTTGTCATTAGGTAGTCAATCTTTACCAGATAGTAATCAGTAAGTGATTTATCTGTACTGGATAGTTGTCATTAGGTAGTCAATCTTTACCAGATAGTAATCAGTGATTTAACTGATTTGTCTGTAGTCAATCTTTACCAGATAGTAATCAGTAAGTGATTTATCTGTACTGGATAGTTGTCATTAGGTACTAATCTTTACCAGATAGTAATCAGTAAGTGATTTATCTGTACTGGATAGTTGTCATTAGGTAGTCAATCTATACCAGATTGTGACCAATAAGTAGTCAGTCTACACTAAATACAAAATAGTGATCTGTAAGTAGTCAGTCTATATTAAATACAAAATAGTGATCTGTAAGTAGTCAGTCTATATTAAATACCAAATAGTGATCTGTAAGTAGTCAGTCTATACTATATGGTAATCAGCAAGTAGTCAGTCTATACTATATGGTAATCAGCAAGTAGTCAGTCTATACCAGTTAAGTGATCTACTGTTGGCTTTTGAATTTTGTTTCACTGACTGTTGTGAAATTTTATGAATGTGAAGAGAGTGTTTAGTCTATTATATGAAAAATACAAATATTGAATAAAAATGAAAACATATTCTGATAACTTTTTGCTATAAACTTCAAGCAAAAGTATTATATTGTAACAGATTTATCAGCAGTGGTATTTTTTCAGTTCGAGGAGACAGCTTTTGATGAATAGACAACAATCATCTGATCAAAAACAAGGGAGACATAGAGCATTTAAAAGTAAGTAGTACTTACATAAATATCAATGATATGAGGTACAGGGTATACACCAACTATAAAACACATTAATCAGAAAATCTGGATCATAAGCAATGGGAATATAGACATTTAATATAAGTAATATTTCTCACTGCAACACTTTTGTTCTATCATATTTCTCAAAACTAATATCATATACACAGATGTCTATTTTTTTGTAAATTTATGCAGTTAGGTTGCTGCCATATGGACATCTTCCCATTATTTCCTTTTTCAAATTTTCTAGTTTTTACCAAGTAATTGCATAGATGACAGTGCTTTATTATGTGTTCAAAACCTGTATCATGACCAATATTATGAGTCTTTGTGGAACAAAGACTTTTCTTATGGGAAAACAATATTCTCTGGAACAAATTGGTCATATTAAACTGAACTAGGCTTGAATCATCCATATATAGGTAAATGTAGATGGAGGGTTTATGTCAAGAAGACAGCAACCCTAAGACACACATTCAGAGTTCAACCTTCACAACATAAAAATAAAGCATAAATAGATTAGTCAAATATGGAGAAATTAGTCATTTGATGGTCCCGTTTTAGGATTGTGTTGGTTTGGTTAATACTCTACTGTCAAACCAGTAGGATCACTATAACTAAAAATTAACAAAAAATGATTAAATGCATGTATTGTTTATTACAATTTCACCTAGGAATGTTAGTTTGGTAACCCTAGATTTTTTCTGGTGTAAAGTTTCAAACCTTCTTCATAAATTCAGTGTTGTGGATATAAAGGAGTGCAACTCCCCTCTGCCCAAATACTCCTGACCTATGTTATTTTTGTTTTTGGGTACTTTCAATGCAGAAAAAATCATTTCAAGTACTAAAAAAAGGCTTTTTTAAACCCTAAAAATAATGAAAACCAGCAAAATACAATTGTTTCAGTTCTTTCCTATTAACATAACCAAGTTGTCCTTCTTCCCACAATAAACCACACTAACATGGCCCACATTTTGAATCTGTGCAATAAATCCTAGCTAGAACACTTTTGGTTAGTGAAAGAAATGTCTTGGCATACTTTATATCATCTTTGTCCTAATATGAATTTGTATGGGAATGATATCCTAAGTAATTATTTCCTGCCATACAAAGTATTTGTGATGGAAAGAATTTACTGTTACTCTTAGATGCTTGGTTTTTGAATTAAAACCATCATGACAGAGCGAAACATCTAATATGGCCACCCTAACAGAAAATGTGTTTTTAGCTTTATTTGTATGGTATATGGTATGTGTTTGAGCTTTTGAGTTTGCCATTTGATAAGGGACTTTCCGTTTTGAATTTTCCTTGGAGTTCGGTATTTTTGTTATTTTACTTTTTTTTTCTCTTTTAGTATCCTTCTTCTGTTTTGAAAGAACAGTAATATGTTTTAGTGGATGAGTACACTCATACTTTGAAACAGTGCTGCCAGTTTAGATAAAACTTGTCTTAAATAAAAAATAAAATTTGAAGTTTCAAAATTAAATGTGATGGATGATACAGCTTTCCAAATGTGGAGAACATAGTTTTATATAACAGATCCTTTTGACAAGTATTTATTTCTCATAGATGTCACATGAGCATTTGAGTTTCCTGGAAGCCTCTGGTTAAACAATGTTTGGTTACGATTCATTTGTAATATTTCATTTGTAACATTTCATTTATTACATTTCACTTGTAACATTTCATAACATTTCATTTGTAACATTTCACTTGTAACATTTCATAACATTTCATTTGTTACATTTCATTTGTTACATTTCACTTGTAACATTACATAACATTTCATTTGTTACATTTCATTTGTTACATTTCATTTGTTACATTTCACTTGTAACATTTCACTTGTAACATTTCATTGGTAACATTTCATTTGTATCATTTCACTTGTAACATTTCATTTGTAACATTTCATTTGTTACATTTCTCATTTGTTACATTTTTTACTTGAATTTGTTGTCCAGTATAAATAACTTTCTTTTTTACAGAGAGAAGTTTATACACCAATGTGTTCCCAATGAAAGGTAAGTTTAAAGAGAAAATTGTATATAAATGTGTTTCAAATAAGATATGATTATTAAAACGAATTTGACTAAAATGTGTTCACAATGAAAGGTTAGTTTATAATTAAATTGTAGACCAGTGAGTTCTCAGTGTTAAATTAATACATTGATAAAATTCCACAGAAAAAGTGAGTTCAGATGAAAAACTGAAAATCAGTGTGTTCCCACTAAGAGTAAATTTAGAGAGAATATTGAACATTAAAGGAAAAGGCATAGAGGATAGAGTGCCAGAAGATTTATTGACCATGTTGAAACAATAAAATAAGGTGTCTTAATTTGGTGTATTTTTTGGTTAGTCTAACATAATTATATATTCAAAATATGCACTCAAATGTATGAAATTGGAGAAATATGATGAAAAGATTTAAAAAAAAACAGAAAAAGTCATCAGGGAATTGAAGGAATTCAAGAGTTCTGCCTATTTTCATGCATCACACACCCATTGTTAAACATTATGACACTTAAGTCAGTGTAAGTACCCTGTGTATATTGTAGCTACCAGTAAGTTACCAGTATGGATGGTTGGACCTCAGGATGTTGTGTTAGCTATTCAAAACCTCATGTGTCAGCATTATCCTGCAGAGTTTGTAACAGCACAAACAGGTCAGTTGTCACTCTTCGTCAGGAGATGTTGTATGATTGCTGAATGATCAAGACAGCTATCCACCATAGATAGTTTGGTTGAATTTTAACATCATATATTCTACCAATTTTAAATAACTTCTGTTTTATTCTGCTAAAAAGCACCACATTAATTACAAATTAGATGACAATTCAATTTAGGTGGGGGCAGAAGGATTTGGAAATGAATATCCTGGGCTGGTAAGAGCTATAAAAAAAATCTTGATTAAGACAAGATGTAAATAAATTTATTGCCCCACAAAATACAGGAAATGATGGTAAACGAAAATGAAAAAAAACTTTCTCGCCCATAGGCTGCATGAAAATGAATAAGCCAATCTACCAACAAGTGAAAATGAATGCTCCACCCAAAAAATCTTTACCCCCCCCAGGAAAATCAAATTGTACATCCAAAATGAATTATGAATAGAATATCAATCTGTGATCAACCATTAATCAGAATGGCTTAGTTAATCACTGTGTCATAATAACTTATTAATAACTATCACTACAGGTCAGGTTAGAATGAAAAGTAAGTATACCATAAGTCATTTGAGGTCAAGGTGGAATAAGGTCACTTTTGGTATCAGGGTAGCCATAACAAGTTAGATAAATTGTGTTCAGTTGTTATTCCTGAAATTTTGATTTAAACATTTAATGTTTCATCTTCAGTCACTATAGATCATGATTGAATGAGATGTTAAATAAGTCATCTTCAGTCACTATAGATCATGATAGAATACAAAGTTGAATAAGTCATCTTTAGTCACTTTAGATCATAATAGAATGAGATGTTAAGTAAGTCATCCCCAGTCACTATAGATCATGATAAAGTACAAAGTTGAATAAGTCATCTTTAGTCACTTTAGATCATAATAGAATGAGATGTTGAATAAGTCATCTTCAGTCACTATAGATCATGATAAAATATAAAGTTGAATAAATCGTCTTTAGTCAATTTAGATCATGATAGAATGAGATGTTAAATAAGTCATCTCAGTCACTATAGATCATGATAAAATACAAAGTATAATAAGTCATCTTTAGTCACTTTAAATCATAATAAAATGAGATGTTAAATAAGTCATCTTCAGTCACTATAGATCATGATAAAATACAAAGTTGAATAAGTCGTCTTTAGTCACTTTAGATTATATTAGAATGAGATGTTAAATAAGTCATCCTCAGTCACTATAGATCATGATAGAATGAGAAATTGAATGGGTCATCTTCAGTCAGTATAGATCATGAAAGAATGAGAAATTGAATGGGTCATTTTTGGTCACTATAGATCATGATAGAATGAGAAATTGAATGGGTCATCTTCAGTCACTTTAGATTATGATAGAATGAGAAATTGAATGGGTCATTTTCAGTCACTATAGATCATGATAGAATGAGAAATTGAATGGGTCATCTTTAGTCACTGAAGATTATGATAGAATGAGAAATTGAATGGGTCATCATCAGTCACTATAGATCATGATAGAATTAATAGTTGAAAGGGTCATCTTCAGTCACTAGATCAAGATAGAATTAATAGTTGAATTGGTCATCTTCAATCACTTTAGATCACGATAGAATTAATGGTTGAACATCATGATAGAATTAATAGTTGAATAAGTATTCTTCAGTCACTGTAGACCATGATAGAATGAGAAGTTGAATAGGTCATCTTCAGTCACTTTAGATCATGACAGAACGAGAAGTTGAATGGGTCATATTAGGACATGATAGTATGAGAAGTTGAATAAGTCATCTTCAGTCACTATAGATCAAGATAGAATGAGAAGTTGAATAAGTCATTTTCAGTCACTTTAGATCATGACAGTATGATAAGTTGAATAAGTCATTGTCAGTCACTATATATCATGATAGAATGAGAAGTTGAATGGGTCATTTCAGTTGCTTAAGATTATGATAGAATGATTAGTTGAATAGGTCATCTTCAGTTGCTCTATATCATGACAGAATGAGAATTTGAATAGTTCATCTTCAGTCACTTTTGATCATGATAAGATGAGAAGTTGAATAAGTCATATTCAGATCCATTTGATCACAGTAGGGAAAAAAAAAGTAGATATAGGTCTTGATAAATTGGCTGAATTATAAGTTAGAAACCTCAGCTTATAAAGCCTCCATTGGCTCATTGTCAGAAATTTTCAAAGAGGGATCAAGCTAAGAGGATGCAGGACATTAAGATGAATGAAGTATTATAAACTGTAAATTGAAGGATGTATGATACTTCAAGCTGACAATATTTAATGTCAGATTATTATAAATCATGCTCTCATGCAGTTTAATCTGATGCTTCAAATAGACAAAATGTGTATTACTACTATGATTTTTGAAACTGATGTTTTATTGCACTATTACAGACATTTTTAATTATGTAACTTTCAACAAGCAATGGTCAGTTAGCTGATTTTTTAATTGCTTTTTTTTTTTTTTTTTTGTGAAACATATTCTTCATTTAATTTACAGGTAATTTCCAGCAGGTAATGGCTGGAGTCAGGATGCAGGTAAGGCTAAAACAAACTTTAATATCAAATTTTCTGTCTTGTGTATTGTATCAATATCAAGATAGTAACTATAACCTTCAAGTAGATCAGCAGAGACATCAAAAAATTTTGGTCTGACATGTAGTAGATGATGAATAATGCATTTTTTTAATTCAGCAAGTTTTACAACAGTTATGTCCCTTTTAAGTTATTTGAATATGTATAATCATACATTTTTTATATTATTGTTTTTGGGGGAACCATGTTTTCCCCATGTTGGTGTTAGGGAAAATTTTACCTACAATTGACATTTTTTTAAAAGATTTTATTTATGATGGGGGATTCTTGTCATACCAACATTATCTATTTTTCTATTTCAGGATAAGCATGTTTTAATGCACATAAATACCCAGTCATCAACAGACAGGATAGGAATACTGCTGTTGTTTAGCATTCTGAACACAGACAAACAGAAACTTAGGTTAGTAAAAAAACACACAGTAATAAATATAAGAATAAATAGCCAGTAATTTATTCAAAAGCAATAAGTAAATAAAGGTACCAAAACCTTTATTGACAATGGTTAAGATAGAAAATTCCAGTAGGTTCTAATCCTTCAAAGCATTCATTCTTCAGATTACATAAAAATCTTGACCAATGACCCTGCCCATTTTCAAGATTTATAATTATTCACACAGTAGTTCTAAGTAATCCATATACATTCAAAAATATCATATGCATTGAGAATTCATAAAGGGATTTGTTTTTTTGACCAATCTTTATTTTTTCATGTGTAACAATCTGGTTTTCCAGTATTGTATCTTTGTTGTAAAAATAACTGTTAAAAAGTTAATCTTGTGATAATAACATAATTTCTGAATTCAAATATTTAAGTATTTAATGCACAGAATGAAAATTTAAATTAAAGTGAAGAGAAAACCAACAGATATGTATTAAATATATTTTATTGAGACAAAAAATTAAAACATTCATTTAGTCCTAAATATGATTTGTATTATATTCACATTTCAGTGAAATCTTAAAGAAGAATGTGACTCCTGATGCTACCACCATTAATGAAGAAATATTAAGACAACAAGGATTAGATATAGGTATTAATTATCCTTAAAACAAGAAAACACTTGATCAGCCAGTGGCTACTGTTACAAAATGTATAAATCACCACCTCTTATTTGGCAATTCTTTTTCTGAATGTTTGAAATTCTTCTCACAATCTGATTATGTACACTTCAAATCAGTTTGAAACTCATCATGATAATAATATACTGTAAATTCAGAAATTATTGCATTTATTTATTGTTGCAATTGTTGAAGAATGGACAAAAATGTGAGATTAATTATTGCGTTTTCAGGAAAATGTGCATACAGATATATGCATAAGATATCAGAATATTGTGATAATCACCTAGTCACATTCACATTAATAAAAACCTCACAATAATTCTGAATTTACAGTAATTACTGTATATGTTCAGTAATGCCAGATTGGTAAAAATACTAAAATACAAAGAAGTCACTGACCTACTTAATATACTGATCAGCAAGTACATTTACCTAAATCTCTTGAAGTTTATATTCACTCAGCATAATTTTCTTACAGGATTACATTATCATTAATCAAATTTAACAACAAAGTGCCTTATGATACTTTAATGGAACAGCCCTTATATTTAGATGTGTTATATCTTCAATTTTATTCTTTTTGTTTTTGTTTTATACATTAGGAACCTCGTCAAAAGAAAATGATATTTTATGATTTCAGGAGAAGTAAAAATTCCATGTAATGGGGTAAAAGATGAAACAACGCTAGTGGATACAGTGTATAATAAAATAAACAATATGCAAAAACAGATTCTTTGGTTGTGTGAAAATAGATTGAGGAAGTATAAACCAGACGTTCTTAGGGACTACAAATGTTTCTTCACCGAGAGTAATGTCTCCATGGCGTACTCGAGGTTTAACTCATCACAGGATGAGCAGTCAAATACAGGGCAAGAAACCATGTCAAATACTGGGCAGGAAACCAGTTCTAATACTGGTAAAGAAGAACCATTTCGAGTCAGACATGACAGTATTGCATTAGACAGGGATGTTTGTAATTCATGGGCAGAAGAAGATCATTGCTGAGTTTTAATTCATCTTAGATTTATTGAGTAACTGAAACTAACTGTGATACATTGACATTGTATGAAAAACCATAGAGGTATATTTCATTATACTGCCATATGTTGATACGCATTTAATATCTGTGATGTATAAATGTACATTTAGGTTGACCTTGACATTCACTGAATATGTGACAGAAATGTATGATGGCTTGACCTGGCTTTGATTAGCATTCAAGAAAAAATTGCACAAGGTCAGAACAAGAAAATATGTTACTGCAAAGTCTATTTAATCTTCTATTTTGACATTTTAGAGGATTTGATTATAAATATTCCTCAAAGAGCATTTTGTACAGAATAAAAGGATTTTTTATGAACTGCATTTAATTGAAGATTTTGATTCATTCAAATGTTTTATAATTTTGGTGCTAGCACTTGAAGAGGCTCACAAAACCTCCATCATCTTGTCATTCGCTCATCCTTGTCACTTGCCAAGAAATAATAAATAGAAATTTAGGGATCATAGATTTATTCTTACGAGGAAGCTCCGAGCATGCTTGGAGGATGCTCGGAGCTTTTTAAGAAGGCTCTTCTCAGCAGTTTATGTGACAATAATTATCATGATCCATTAAGATGTCAATCAAATCTATAGCACTTCAATAATAAGGAAAGTAGAGCATTATAGAGGAAGCTCAATTAACACCTGTGTAAACATCTGGTCTATTCCAACAAATCTTGCATTAATTTTACAAAACTATAAAATAGATGAGAAATTCTTCAATATTACTGTACTATGCTTGGTATCAAGTCTTCACAGAAAGAAAATGTTTTAAAACATTTGCTTAATAATTATCATTCTTTTCAATACACATGATACAAAAATACTCAAATTTTATATTTAAAATATAAATATATTTTTAAATTTTAACTATATAAAATGAAATATAAAAGTCATCAAAGACACAAACTATGGTTAATGATTTATAACCATACTACCAAAATATAGTACATTCAGTTTCATGCGAAAAAGGGTTGATCTTTTTTATATTCCATTTAATTTGACAGTTGTTGGAAATTAACCCTTCATTTCATTGCAGAAAAGTTTTTTTGAGTCGTAAACATGTATCTTGGGTGTTTCAAAGCAATGAAAATATTCTATTTGGTAAACAGGGAAAAAAAGGGGGAGAGAATTTGATTGATTAACTTCTGGTGATGTTTATTTTCTTATATGCACTGAAAAGTTATGTTATATTTTTACTGTAGTACAGGACAGGATAAAACTTTATTCATGTCAAGTATTTTTTTATTTAAAACATAGATAAATTCTGCACATTTGTTTTGAAATATAACAATTAAACAGACTTATAAGGGGAAATAATTTGACTCATTTATTTAAAACAAAGCTAAATCTGCACAATTTAAAAAAAAAAGCCAATTAAAGAGAGACGTACTCGAGGGAAAACAATGGTTGTATTACTCCCTCAAACCAGGCTTCCACTAATGAATTACAAATTTTCCTAAAGTAGCCATAATTTTCTATAAAAGAACTTAGTTTGCTATTTAAAAAAAACATATTACCATTGTTTAGTTAGGGGCATTACTTAAACAAGTAATTTTCAAAATTACCTATACAAGTTATATATATATGTAAAACGAGGCTGTTTCAAATATTACTTCTATATCATGAATAAGTAACTTCTGTTAATATTATTTTATAGGTGTCCATTCATACAGGTTTTACTAGCTTTAACAAATTTTCACAGACATCTTGTTATTTTCCCCATGAAATATAAAACTATTTAAATCCTCCACAAGCACTAATTGCCTTTCTGATGCCACACTTCTTGGTCAAAGATTGGCCTCTTGGGGCTATTAAAATATCATTTCCTTAAAATCTTAGAGATAGACAGATTTAACTAGATGGAACCTTTAATTTAGACTTGAAGTTATTTATAATTTGAATCTTAATCAAAAACAATTACCATTACATATGTTCCTTAAATAATTGTAAGTACTAAGTTTTTGAAGTTGTATAAAATAATTTATAAAAGTAATATTTGTGTGATTATTTTTAAAGTAACTCTCTATACTCATCTTAAATTGGATAAATACTTAATTTTATTTTATAAAATGATATAAAATTCTTAAAACTACATTTAGTCCATGCTTTTTGACATTTAAAATAACTATTGAGTTATTAAATAATTTTTAAAACAAAAATACCTATTTAAGTGACTAAAAAATAACTTGTTTGTGTCTTGATAACTTTTATGTAGCATATTATATAATATAAACTATTTTTAAATCATATCATCTAATTATAAAATTTGAGAATTTTTTATTATAAAAAGGAATGATTATTAAATATAATAAGAAAATATTTAAATGACTTTCACTTTTTATGGAGACTTGAGATTTCTTTCCAAGCATTACACAGTACTGTTGAAGAATTTATAATCAATTTTAAAGTTTTGTAAAATTTCATGCAAAATGTATTTGAATAGACTAGATGTTTACACAGCTGTTAATTGAGCTTCCTCTATAATGCTTTACTTTCCTTATTATAAAAGTTCTATATATCTGATTGACATCTTAATGGATCATGATAATTATTGTCACATAAACTGCTGAGAAGAGCCTACTTAAAAAGCTCTGAGCATCCTCCGATCATGCTCGGAGCTTCCTCGCAAGAATAAATCTATGATCCCTTAGTTACTTAAAAGTGCAATCCGTGATGAAATATTTTTAGCCTATTTCAACTCTTAAGGTAAAATCTTTGTTTAGCTGTTAAATTACAAATGAGAATTATAGATCATATTGACCTATTTATTTAAATTTTTTGGATGATATCGTAAAATTTCAAGCCTTTAATTACATTAAATTGGGAAATGCTAATGCAGCAGTAGTTAAATGAAACCATAACTCAGAATAAGAAACATTAGCTGTTGATAAATACTTGAATTATACAAGCCGAGAAGTCAGTCGCAAAGATTATGTTTGTGTCTTAAATTACAAGTTTCAGGCTTTAATATGATTATGTTGTCTGACTGTGAATAGTTTCATTATTATACTTTTTTTGTTAAAAAATTGGCCCAATTGTATACTTTATTTTTTACGCAAATGATGCTAGGCATTTTGAAAACTAGTGGCGCAAACGTAGCATTGACGCAAAAGAAACATTTTTGGCGCTAACAGATTTCTCCCAGGACGATTGGGCATATATTATCATATCTTTTCAAAAATCTTTTACTCATATTAATTATTTTTATTTTATTAATTTGCTGAATAACTTAAGTCTTCCAACTCTTGTTTTCTATTGAGTTGGATATTTGCAGGCCAGAAATCTTTCGTTCCATTATTTTAAAGTTGTGCAATTTACGAATTACATCTGAAATGGTCAACCATTTTTTGCCATTGTATGGATGAATATGATTATATAGAACATTATTTGTCCTATGTTAATTTTCATTGGAGTAAAGGTAATATTATATTTGATTTTTACAGTGCATTCAGTTTTAAAGTATTACAAATTATCTCCCTTTTGATAAATATGCTTGGAGTTCTTGTTATGATGGTAGTAAATACTAATCAGTTCACAGTCAGAATTCTGTGTTTAGAGGTGTTGTGAGTGGGTGGGAGAGGGAGGGACATGATATGTTTCCTGCTAAATGTTACCTGATAAAATGTTTAATAGAGTGATTATTTAGCATTGGTAATAATTCTATCACATAAACATATTCTTGTTCTGAAAAGGGTTGAAAAAATTCATACTGTACATTGTATATTATTATTATTGTAGCTGATTTAGTGTAATCTCATACATAGCTATGCTGTTAAAAACATGATGTAAAAATGTATTTTAGTCATTTTGAGGGATGATTAATCTTGCCAAAAAGAATGTATACCTCATAAAAGTTTATCATCTGCTCCTCAATAGATGACTTAATATTATATTCAGGTATTAGCTTACAATATTCTTATTAGCATTTAGTTTATAAATTATCCTTTTAATTATTTGCCAATATATGTACATTTGTTATCATTACATCTTATTTTCTTTATATGAATAATGATGCATTTCTTGTTAAGAATAGGGCTGTTGGAAACATCATATGTAACGATGCATTTCTCGTGGAAAATAGGGCTGTAGGAAACATCATATATTCATTCTTATCTAGTACGAGGACTTCAGCCTGATATTAGTGTTTCTTTACACAGGGAGAAAGGAAGACATTTGCAATCTCTATATATTATTGAATCTCCTATTCCTTATTATACGTGTTCAATTTTTACATATAACTCGCAGATAAACAATTTTATTCATAGTTATGGAGACTTTTAGTGCTCTAATTATCATCATGCAACATTAGGTTATTATTTATTACGGAGTAAACATTACATTATGACTTACATTATAATTATGATTTTAGTATGAAGCATTTACCATTGTAAGATACAAAAGCTAGTCATAGTAAGGTCCCACGTTGTTACCTATACACTAATCACTTCCTTTGTCTTTCCATACAGACATCTATAAATTGTAATTCAGGTACTAATTTGATTTTTTTTAAAGTTTACATATTTCATAAAGTTCTGTTAATTTTGAAGTACCTTAGAGGTCTAATGGTAGTGTGCTCGCCTCAAGTGAGGAAGGGTGTGGGTTTAATCCCAAGCCGGGTCAAACCAAAGACTTGAAAATAAGTATTTGATGCTTCTTCACTAAGCATGAGGAAGAGCAAAGACGGGTCAGCCTGCAGTCAGAGTAATATGTCTAGGTTAGGTGACATGTCTACTGTTATCTTGTGAATACCACATTAAACATCCAGCTCAGTATGTTGGTCTAGAACAATGCAGGGTTCATATTCAAATTACATTAATATGTTCTCATCCTGAATATGCATTTAACTTGCCGTTGGATGCTAAACAATCATTGAAAACTGTTATAAATAGAGAAAATCTGACTGGGGCAAAAATGTTTAGAATGTTGAGCTCTACCAATTGTCCATATACGTCAAAACTGTCAGACGACTTCTTATAGGAGTTATTACCCTTAAATGACAAATTTTACCTTTTTTTCATTTTTGCCTATTATCTTGAAAACTATAATAGATAGAGAAATTTCAATTGCAAAAATGATTAGCAAGACAATTTCTTCAAATAAGTCTCATGATCGAAATCATTAGTCGACTCCTTATTAGAGTTATTGCCCTTTGATGAAGATTTCTACCAATTTTTTGTGTTTTTGCCTTATGTCTTAAAAATTACAATAGATAGATAGATAGAAACTTAAATAAGCAAAAATGATCAGCAAGATGAGATCTACAATTAAGACAATATGGAGGAAATCGTCCGACGACTCCTTATTGGTGAATAATGATGATTTTCACCATTTTTTTGGGGCGTTTGCTTTATATGATAAAAATTATCATAGATAAATAGACACTTTAAATCACAAAAAAGATCAGCAAGTCAAGATCTACTAACAAGTCAAATTTTACCGAGATAGTTAGTAGACTGTCACTCTTTATAGGAGTGATTGCCCTTAAATGAGGATTTTGAGACTAAATGATCAGCAATACAAGATCAACAAAACAGAGATTTTTGTCATGAATTCTATTCTTGTCTACAATGTTGGAGAGTGTCCTTTGTTGAATATGCACATAGACAAAGGTGAGCGAAACAGGCTCCTCTAGTTTTTATACGACCGCAAAAATTTTGTGGTCGATATTGGTATGACGTTGGCGTCGGCGTCGTCGTCCAAGATGCATTGGTTTTCGCACTCTAACTTTAGTTTAAGTGAATGGATCTCTATGAAATTTTACCATAAGGTTCAATATCACAAAAGGAAGGTTGGGATTGATTTTGGGGTTATGGTACCAACAGTTAAGGAATTAGGGCCAAAATAAGCATTTTGTAACTTCCAGACATAACTTGTGTTTTAGTGTATGGATCTCTCTGACATTGTACCACAAGGTTCCATATCACAAAGGGAATGCTGGGATTGATTTTTGGGGTAATTGCCTCAAAATTTTAGGAATTAGGGGCCAAAAAAGGGGCAAAAAACAAGCATTTTTCTAGTTTCATGACAATAACTTGTGTGTAAGTGTATGGATCTTTCTGAAATTGTACTACAAGGTTCCATATCACAAAGGAAAGCTGGAATTGAGTTTGGAAGTAATTGCCTGAAACATTTAGGAATTAGGGGCCAAAAGGGCCAAAAATAAGGATTTTTCTAGTTTCAGACAATAACTTGTGTTCAAGTGTATGGATCTCTCTGAAATTGTACTGCAAGGTACCATACCTCAAAGGGAAGGCTGGGATTGAGTTTGGGGGTGATGAATCATAAGGGGGTTCAAAAAATTGGGGGATTTTTTTTTTTCCTTTTTTTCCTTTTTTTTTCTTTAAAATTTTCCATTTTAAGTTGGTTATTTCTGATTTATATTTAAAAGCAAATAATAATGATATGGCAGGAGATACACACCAAACAGGATGTGTAAATTATTATATAATAAGTATTGTGCAATAGCAAGAAATTTTCAATTACACAGTATTGCGCAATAGCAAGAAATCTTCAATTGCACAGTATTGCGCAATAGCAAGAAATATCCAATAGCACAATATTGCGCAATAGCAAGAAATTGTCAATTGTACAGTATTGCGCAATAGCAAGAAATATTCAATTGCACAGTATTGCGCAATTGCAAGAAATATTCAATTGCACAGTATTGTGCAAAAGAAGATACTTTGTATAAATTGCTTATTTCTTGACCAATTTCAATGGGGTTTTATTCTTGAACTCTTGGGGTTCTTTAATATGCTGAATCTAACTGTGTATTAAGTTTTTGGATTTTGGGCCCAGTTTTTAGATTGGTCCAGATTGAGGTCCAAAGGGTCCAAAATTAAACTTTGTTTGATTTCATCAAAATTGAATTATTGGGGTTCTGTGATATGCCGAATCTAACCGTGTATTTAGATTCTTAATTTTGGTCCCGTTTTCAAATTGGTCTACATTAAGGTCCAAAGGGTCCAAAATTAAACTTAGTTTGATTTTAACAAAATTGAATTCTTAGGGTTCTTTGATATGCTGAATCTAAACATGTATTTAGATTTTTGATTATGGGCCCAGTTTTCAAGTTGGTCCAAATCGGGTCCAAAATTAAACTTTGTTTGATTTCAACAAAATTGAATATATGGGGTTCTTTGATATGCTGAATCTAACCATGTATTTAGATTTTTGATTTTGGGCCCCGTTATCAACTTTGTCAACATTGAGGTCAAAAGGGTCCAAAATTAAACTTTGTTTGATTTCATCAAAATTGAATTATTGGGGTTCTTTGATATGCCGAATCTAACGTGTATTTAGATTCTTAATTTTGGTCCCGTTTTCAAAATGGTCTACATTAAGGTCCAAAGGGTCCAAAATTAAACTTAGTTTGATTTTAACAAAATTGAATTCTTAGGGTTCTTTGATATGCTGAATCTAAACATGTATTTAGATTTTTATTATGGGCCCAGTTTTCAAGTTGGTCCAAATCGGGTCCAAAATTAAACTTTGTTTGATTTCAACAAAATTGAATGTATGGGGTTCTTTGATATGCTGAATCTAACCATGTATTTAGATTTTTGATTTTGGGCCCGTTATCAACTTTGTCCACATTGAGGTCAAAAGGGTCCAAAATTAAACTTTGTTTGATTTCATCAAAATTGAATTATTGGGGTTCTTTGATATGCCGAATCTAACCGTGTATTTAGATTCTTAATTTTTGGTCCCATTTTCAAATTGGTCTACATTAAGGTCCAAAGGGTCCAAAATTAAACTTTGTTTGATTTCAACAAAATTGAATATATGGGGTTCTTTGATATGCTGAATCTAACCATGTATTTAGATTTTGGATAATGGACCATAATAGGTGAATGTCCAATTTAAAATTTTTAAGTTCTTAGACCACATTCATTCTGTGTCAGAAACCTATGCTGTGTCAAATATTTAATCACAATCCAAATTCAGAGCTGTATCAAGCTTGAATGTTGTGTCCATACTTGCCCCAACTATTCAGGGTTCGACCTCTGCGGTCGTATCAAGCTGCGCCATGGAGCATTTTATTACCTACTAAAAAAGAGGATTTATTCTTTAATTTTTTTCACTCACTAGTAACTAAATTTTCATGACCTAGTCTTACAAAAGGTGGCAAAGGATTAAGATAAAGTTAAATAATCACCCTTTTATCATTTTTTAAAGAAAATATTTTGATTTATACAGCATTATCTTCATGTTAACTTGAATTCATGAAATTGAATTTTTTTTTTTTCGAGTAGCTAAAAATGCAGTCTTGAATTTACATACATGAATTACTTTTTTCAATCGGAATATATTCATGATTTTGCCAATGTGGTACATGTACCAAAAAAAGTCATTGTAATATTTTTATTTCTTATTTATTTTTTTAAAGGTTTTATGTACTTTATATACATAGTAATAATAAATACTAATGCTTTATACTGTTATACATTTCTATCCTTAAAGGTATCTGTACCATATTTAAACATGGTTGGATTTTAATTTCTAAATTGTTTGAAATCACACAAATAGATATATTCCTTATTGCAAGTTTGCCAAGGAAATCTACTGTATAACAAAGTCATGTTGTATTTTTTATTTTTTTTTACCAATCACATGATTAATTAAGGTAATGATTCGTTAAGTGATAGAGTATTAATTTCTTATTAATAATTGTTTTAAAAAAATTACTAGTTCTTTCTGTTACAGCTTAAGAATTTTATTCTAATGAATAAAATAATGTTTTTAAAGATGTGTAGTTTTTTTTGGTTTTATTATTATGCATTATGCCATTTAGATTAGTGTTATGATCGATTAGTATCAAGACTTATTCATCTTCAATACATGCAGTGGAACATTACAGTCAGTTAGAACTCTTAATAATTCAAAACTAAAGTTTAAAGATTGCATACAGATAAATCTTTGATTTGAATTCAATTCAAATTGAAGATGTTTTTAATTTAAATTATCCAATCAGTGATTTAAAAGATTTTACTAGTCAATCAAACCCTTGCAGATGACTAAAGTTATAGATGCCCCATTTTTCAGACTAAGAATTTTAGAAATAATTTATGATGACTGTGATCATGTGATTATTTCTTGTGACAACACAACATTCCTGCGACAAACAAACTTCCACAAAATATTACACAGAAAACTAAAGATAGAGCAATGTGAACCTTGAACCTTATCAAAACAAGTTTATTCTTGAGCGCTCTGAAGGAGTAAGAAGTTCCTGTTCCACTATTGTTGCTCATGCAAGTAAAAATTTGGTGATAGGTCGCTTCAGGGATGGAGGACAAGATTAATGATTATGGCTAAGACAAATGGAAAATGGGACACAGATATACAATAACAGTCAACCAAATCATAATGACAATCGTAAAGCTTTGGAAGAGATTACCTCAACCTTACCATAAGAACAGATGGTTCCAAAAATTCCTTGTAAGGAGCAATCCTCTGTCAATGGAATCATGAAAGCATAGACTTGCTCTGGAATATCGAATTACCCTGGAGATGATCCCATTTTCAGATGTTTGCTGGAATGTGGCTACATAAAAATTTAGTTCAAAATGGGAAAATTTACCTCAATCATCTCATTTGTCGTAAAGTTTTGTTTTCAAAAGACCCTTATTGTCAATTCCTAGATGTAATTCAAGCTACGAAACTGACCTCACTGTGTCCATGGTACCCTTTATTTCAAGTGTATGTGACAACATAGTAAATATTTTTGTTGTTGGTGGGAGGGCATTATCTATATAGAAGTTAAAGATTAATGCCTAGTTTTTGATCTCTTTGAGAAGTCCCAGTTTGAAATCTGTTTAATACGAATAGATAAACAAACAGGTTGGAAAGAATATGAAGAAAACTTGTTTGATGGGTACCGTAGATTAGTCAAAATCTTACAAGAAACATGTAATGTTGTTTCAAACTACAAATTCAATTGTCACGCTCAGTCTGATGTTAATCCCTGAAAACACCATGCAGACCCAATGATTGAACAATCATAAAATATTGGACAAGTATGATATACAGATTTGTAGTTCCATTGAAAGATATATAAGAGTCTATATAAAAAAAAAAAATTGTAAGGGTTCCGCGGAACCCAGTGTCTCGCCTACTTTTGCTGTTAGTCACAGGCTCAACAAAAATGGGGAAAAAATTATTAAAAATTTTCCTCTAGATACTATCTTTAGATTGTAAGAAGCTTCTGTCCAAGTTTGGTAAAAATCCAGGATGGTTTATGAATGGTTAATAAATGTTTTAAAAACTTTAACTGCAGACTGTATGAAATGTTAACTGGAAGAAAAACTAAGTCCATTTATAAGTAATATACGGAAAAATTCCTAAGGGTTCCGCGGAACCCAGTGTCTCGCCTTCTTTTGCTGTTAATCGCAGGCTCAACAAAAATGAAAAAAATTAATAAAAATATTCCTCTCTGTACTATCTTTTGAAGGTAAGAAGCTTCTGTCCATGTCCAAGTTTGGTAAAAATCCAGGATAATTTATGAATCTAATAAATGTTTTAAAAACTTGAACTGCAGACTGTATGTAATGTTGACTGGAAGAAAAACTAAGTCCATTTATAAGTAAAATACGGAAAAAATGGATCAAAATTTTACCAAAATTTCCTTCTAGATACTAGCTTTTAATCATGAACAAGCTTCTGTCCAAGTGTGGTACAAATCCAGGATAGTTTAAGACTTAAAGTTGTTAAAATTTTGAAAACTTTAACCACAGAATGAATGTAATGTTAACTGGCAGAAAAACTAAGTCCATTTATAAGTAAAATACGGAAAAAATGGAATTTTTTTTTTTACAAAATTTACTTCTGGATACTATCTTATGATCATAAACAAGCCTCTGTCCAAGTTTGGTAGAAATCCAGGATAGTTTAAGAAAGTTATTAAAATTTCAAAAACTTTAACCACAGAGTGAATATTTGTGGACGCCGTCGCTGCTGATGGAATGTAGGATCGCTATGTCTCGCTTTAGTGACAGAAGTCACAGGCTCGACAAAAACCAATCAATCAGCAAATTTAACAGATCGTCTAGATTTGACTGTACAAACAGGAACATTATAAAAGTCTGATAAAACATAATTATATACCAATAAGATAAAATCATATATTTATACCCCACGCAACGAGTTGCGGAGGGTATAATATTTTTGACCCGTCCGTCCGTCAGTCCTGTTTCTTGTCATCGCAACTCCTCTCAAACCACACAACAGAATTTCATGAAACCTTTTCAGATAATAAGGACATACTATGTTGTTGTGCATATCGACAGGAAATTACGATTCAATTCTTTTTCTTGGAGTTACGCCCCTTTGAACTTATTTACTTTAATGTACTACTGCAACAGTTTGTCATCGCAACTCCTCTCAAACCACACAACAGAATTTCATGAAACCTTTTCAGATAATAAGGACATACTACGTAGATGTGCATATCGACAGGAAATTACGATTCAATTTTTTGCAGGAGTTACGCCTTTGAACTTATTTTCCCAATATACTACTGCAACCTTTTGTCATCGCAACTCCTCTCAAACCACACAACAGAATTTCATGAAACCTTTTCAGATAATAAGGACATACTACGTAGATGTGCATATCAACAGGAAATTACGATTCAATTTTTTTTCCAGGAGTTACGCCCTTTGAACCTATTTTCCCAATATACTACTGCAACCTTTTGTCATCGCAACTCCTCTCAAACCACACAACAGAATTTCATGAAACTGTGTATATAATAAGGACATACTATGTAGATGTGCATATTGACAGGAAATTATGATTCAATTTTTTTTTCTGGTACAATTTTTTTTTCTTACACTTATTTTATTTCTCCAATGACAATGTGGGGACGTGGGTTATGTGAGCGCGCTCACTAAGGTTCTTTCATGACAAATGTTTCAGCACAACAAATGGTTTTTGTCAGGGTTAACCCTTTTTTTAATTGCATTGACAAATGTTGTCTAGAAACACATATGAGTTTTTGGTGTTTTAAAAGAGCTCATACAGTTGACTTTGTAAATCGTCAAGAAAAATATTTTGACATGGCTGCGTATTAGACAAAGGTAGTTACACATGTAAATATATATAAACATAACTGATGGACATCTACAAACTTAAACTGTTTTTGATTCAACCATGCTGGATCTATGTGATCATGTAAAACATAATTCTATCCGGGTGAAATAACATCCAGCGGAAAATATTACATATGATATTGTAAGATTCTTTCCAGAGGAAATTATTTCACTGTGGGACACTTTCCATTGACATGAAATTTTTCCGGAAAGTTTTACAAATAGAAGGTGTGAAATCGTTGTTTTCAGCCAAAGTGGTCATATTTAACGATTAGAATATCGAAAAGTTAATAAAAACCCTAAATCTTTGCAAATACTAGGGCTAATAATGGAGTAATTAAAGAAAGCTAAGTTAGTGATTAAAAAACCAAACAATTGTATTGTAATCAGAAATAATATCACAGATGTCAATTGTAAAATAATATCTGGAAATAATTTTTACAGTAAAATATCGTCCGTTTGAAACAAACATTTTCTATTTCATAATCACAATATAAAAAGGAAAATACAATTATCATGAAAAATATGTAACAAAACCAGAAATAATTTCACAGATCTTAATTGTGAAATAATATCCTGATCAATAAGAAAATAAGGTAAGTGAAATACAGGTACAACAAGTGAGTTGTTTTCAGATGTGAGTACAATTAAAAAAGTAAAGGTAGAAATCTAGTTGCATCACTACAGTAATGGAGGAATCTGAGTCTATTGAATTTTTAATCAAAGTCATCATTTTATATTTAAGAAATTAAGAAAAAAGGAAATTATTTCACTATGAAATTTATTCCGGAAATTCCATAAAATTAAAATCTCTCATAATTACCTCCCTTTGATTGATAAATTATGCAAATGTGTTCTACCTTGGCGACACATTTATGGCCTGCATACGGAGTATATATCCTCCAATTGATACGATATTCCCGGGCTTGTATTTCCTATCATGATTTCCTTGATAGAGGATTGCTGCTCACAAGGAAGCTATTAAACCAAGAGTTCCAAATGGTGAAGTTGAAATCATCCCTTCGTAAATTTTACGGACGCCATCACGAGTTGGTAACCGTTTCACAAATGATATCGGATATGTTCCTTATGTCGTAACTACAATACCCTTCCCTTTTCACTAATGTGACCTACCGAATTAGACTATTTACCGGATTTGTAATAGCATAAGCAACAAGACGAGTGCCACATGTGGAGCAGGATCTGCTTACCCTTCCGGAGCACCCGAGATCACCCCCAGTTTTTGGTGGGGTTCGTGTTGCTTAATCTTTAGTCTTCTGTGTTGTGTCTTCTGTACTATTATGTGTCTGTTTGTCTTTTTATTTTTAGCCATGGCGTTGTCAGTTTATTTTCAATCTATGAGTGTGACTTTCCCTGTGGTATCTTTCGTCCCTCTTTTATCATTATGGTTAGGTATATATAGATTGTGAGTGCCTTATATGGTAGACAGTGGGACTGTATTTCACAAGCTTATGTGAAAGATTTACTTTTAAATACTTTCCATACAAGATGGAAAGAATTTCACTCCTCCGGAAGAAATCTACCTGTGAAATACCATGTCTCGAAACTATTTACGGTGACAAATCTTTCGCCGAAAAAATATCACAGAGGAAGAAATAAACCGTTACAATCACTCCGGATTTGGAAATGGTGCAGAATTAGAAGTTGAAGACATCATGACTTGCAGAAACTTTATACACCATTTTAATTAACTATTGCCAACTTTTGACATGTTATTTGCCCTTAAATTAAGAAAAGATTGGTCAAATAGCTCCTTTATTTTAGTTATACACTTGCATATAGTTCTTTTGAAATCAAATTTTTTAATAGATTACTATTTATCAATTAATGTGAAAAAGTAATATATCAAATTTGAGCACTTGATAAAAATTATGAAAGTATCTTATCAGTATCTTAGACTTGTTTAAGTAATTGAATAACATGTGGTACAAGATGTGTATTGTTATCAAAGTTGATTCCCACACTTTTATGAAATGGTATTTTCCAATTCTTTTCTTAGGCATATAAGAGAACTGACTGACAACTGTCATTGTTACAAATATTTTCACTCAAAGGTGGAGTCTTAATTGGAATCCCCTCCACTTTAATGCCACAACTGATATCTCTTGTATTACATAATTGAATACACAATAATATTGACCTCAATAGTACACCTATAATCACTTTTGATCTACACTACATACAATTATTCAGTAAATTATGTGTCAGAGATGAATCATTAATGATAAAAAAAAAAATGCATTTTTTTGCAAAGAAAAGACAAAAAACAAAATATGTATGAAAAAATGCAAGCAGAGTCTATTTTACTTGTAAAATCAGTGTTATAATCATCTGATATTAGTCAATAATTTAGGTTAATTTAAGTTTCAATTATCACTAATTAGCTTGAAACAATAAACAAATAGGCATAACTCTAACCTGGAGATTTTCTGCAATAAAATGTATTTGTTTAATCCCCATGCATTATATTGCTATTTAACAAAATAAAAATAAATTGCTTCGCCGAGCGCAGCTGGATACGACCGCAGAGGTCCAACCCTGAACAGTTGGGGCAAAAATGGACACAATATTCGCGGTTGATACAGGTCTGAATTTGGATTGTAATTCAATATTTGACACATAATAGTTTTCTGACACAGAATAACTGTAGTCAAAGAACTTAGAATTGGTTATATGATTTGAATTCATATTCAATTTTTGCTTTTGTGCAATACACTATGCTGGTGCGAATTGACCCCCCAAAAAAAAAAAATAACCCCCTTTTTTTAATTTTGCACAATACACTATGCTGACCTCCCCCCAAAAAAATAATTTTATCCCCCCTTTTTTTAAATTTTTTTACCCCTCCTTCTTTTCCGAAAAAAAAAATATTTGAAGAAATTTTATTTATGATTTCTGAAATCTTGAGGAGAAAAAATTGTCCCCACCCCTCCACCACCATTCTTTTTACCCTCTCCCCCATTTTTTAACCTTCCCCCTTTTCCAAAAAAAATTCTTTCCTTTAAGATATGGTCATAATCTCAATTCAAATTTCCAATGGAGTTTGCAACCATAATAACCCATTTAAATGCATCATAAAAGTCTTAAAATAGAAAATGACATACATAATCATGGCTAAAATTAATATACCTTAATCAGCATTCTTAAAATTATTAAAATAGTAACTTCTAAAAATAAAGTGACAGCTAATCACCTCAAGACAATACAACATTTCTTTATACATAATTTAAAAGCAGTGTAAGGGAGGTAATTCAAACACAACATTGTACTTAAGTAATTGTCCATTAACCAGGACACCCTTGTTTTTTCTCACTTGTTTGCCCCTAATTCCTAAACGGTTTGAGCCATAACCCCTCAAAGCCAATCCTAACCATCCCTTTGTGGTATGGAAACTTGTGGTATAATTTCAGAGAGATCCACACACCGTTCCACAAGTTATTGTCATGAAACTAGAAAAATGCTTATTTGGGCCCCTTTTTGGCCCCTAATTTCTAAACTGTTGGGACCATAACCCCTAAAATCAATCCCAACCTTCCTTTTGTGGTTATAAACCTTGTGTTTAAATTTCATAGATTTCTATTAACCAATACTACAGTTATTGTCCGTAAACCAAATGTCTTCGGACGACGCGGACGACGACGACGACGACGACGACGTGATACGAATATACGACCTCAAAATTGTTTGCGGTCGTATAATTAGTTATTTATTTTTTGTTGTTGACAAAGTATTTTCAATGCCTCTTTTCTATAATTATTAAGTCAAACTTCAATAAAAAATATACTACACTTTTCTTTGAAGATTTCTTTTCCAATCATGCAAACATTATTTTGATTGAATAAAACGAAGCTATTAGAAACAGAACACCTTCTAAAACTTGAAATATCAAAACAATTTGTATGAAAATTGAGAAATTCTCCATCTTTTGGCAATTGAAAACAATTTTTTAGTAAGATTATGGAAATGAAATAAAACCATTCATCTTCAGTGTCATAGCTTTTATAAACAAAATCAAATGATCATAAGATCAGGTAGAAAAATTGCATACCTTTGTTTAAAAAAGAAAAATAATCCTGGTAATGTTTTAGTGAAATAATAATGAAAATGATGAAGTGCTACATTCCTTCCTTGTGTTGTCAGGTTTTTTTTTATGATATTAGATCGTCCCTTGGTTTCTTTTCGGTTTGAACACAAGTTAATATTTTGGGCCAAAATCAAATAAAGCACTCAGTTTAGATCTATCAAAAATCTTTCCCGATCCTCCTAGGTTTCTTGCAGTGAATTGTGATCAATTTATCTAATCGTTAGTTGACAGAGGCTGCTCTGAAAAGGCTTCTGAAAATATTTCTGTCCATTACCAGTCCCATTTAATGAGACCAAATTGTCAGAAGACCTTGACAATTTTGGGGATCAAAATTGCATGCATGCAATAAAGATCCTAATTGTGCTGGCTTGATAGTTTTTCCAGACTTTATCACTACCTTTGAGATAAAAAAAGAACCAGTGCATCGAGCACAACATTATGAACATGCTACCCATGATCATTTCATGAAATATAAGCTGGACGTCAACTTTACGATGCCAGTTTAACCGAAAACGAGACTCGAACCCAACCTCGAATTCAGCCGACATATAACTGCTAGTTTAAGAGTAATCGATGACGAAAATCTTGAATATATGATGCCAATCTGGCAGATTTTGTCTTTTGTCCAAAATCCAGAAGGCCATTGATAATACAGGAAGACCAATTGTTTTAGCGAACGGTCATCCAAATTTAAAAGATTTCTGAGTTTGTTGACATTTACCTTCGTCAACATCTCATATCAAGGGCACAGCTGATTGTCTGAAGAAATGCAGGCCTTAAATATCCTTCCTGTCGACACAATTCTTGCCTCTGGATCCACCCCTCTGCAGATATGTACCACATGCAGATAGCATTGAGAATTTTTGGGATCTCAGGAAATGTATATCTACTGAAGGCCTGGTTAAAATGATTACGATGGAACCAAGAATTTGTATATTTCTATACTAATCCTTGATGGAACTGAAGAAAAAAAAACATCATATTTAATAGATATCACTACCAAACAATCAACGGAACAACAATGAGTACAAAATGGCCCGTCTTAAAGATGGAGAACATGATCTTCTTTCATTGTACCAACATTAAATAAGTGACCTTCCAAACAACGTCATTACTGGGTCAGCCAAGTGCTCAACAAAACCTCAATCCAAACTATCAACATCAACTTTATCAGCAATCAAAGCCCGGCTTCAGATTACTGTGAAACTACGTAATGTGGGGGTGGTAGGAATCAGATGTTGATACTAAAAAAAATCCAAAGATCTGTTGGAGTTCATACGTCAATCTAAGACTCGTTCCCCTTGCAATAATATGAATCATGTGACTTCTCTATTCTTTAAACTAGTATTTTCCTTTCTAAACTTTTAGAAAGATTGAAAGAATTCGTACAAACATCCAGTTTTAGCAAGTCATAAATCATTCTTTGTAAAATCTACCATAATTCAACCAAAAATTCTTTGAAACAGACATCATTTGGATCCCTATTTATTTATTGTCAAAAAAATATTTAGTACATTTGGGGATATGTTTTTCAACAAACAACCATGCTTGCGTTCTTGTCGACCTTTTTCTTTATTCATATGAGGCTTACTTCACACCGGTGCTTCTCGTGTAGAATGAACAGAAGCTAGCATTAAAGTTTACATTCATGTTCCGCTATATGTATATATAGATGATGTCACCCCACTAAATAATTCAACGTTTAATAACTATGTTGAACGCATCTATTTATCGAACTGGAAATAAAGGGTACCACAGATACAGTTACACAGCCTTAAGTTTTATATGTAGTGTATTGTGGACTTGTTAATCTTTTCGTCGTCTTTCGTTTTTTTTTTACAAGGCGCTGTCAGCATCTCTTATATAAATGTCTTCTTTATATCTTCCGCCTCTTTTTTAAATCTGCCTCATATATTGACTTACATCTAGAAATTGGTAATGAGGGTCGGTTGAGAACAAAAGTTTACGACAAAAGAAATGAGTTTAGCTTTCCCAATTGTGAACTGTCATTTGTATGTGGTAACATTCCAATAGCACTTGCACAAGGAGTATATATCCCCCAATTGATACGATCTTCTTAATTTGAAGTCATCCCTCGTCAGTTTTACGGACATCCTGCTTTCTGTACTAAAAGCATGCTGTACAGCCAAGCACACAGAGTCAAGCGAACTATGTTCTAACCCTGAAACAACAAAATTCGACTGAGTCACTCGAAACCGACGGGGTTATAAACACTAGACTATTCAACATGTGTTTAATAAGCGGAGAGTATCACAAGGAGCAAGCTGCTACAATAAGCGGAGAGTATCACAAGGAGCAAGCTGCTACAAGACCAAGATAAAAATGAAAGGACTCCATGTGTTATAACTTATCCCTAGCCGAGCAATTGTGCTTACAAGTGGAACACATTTGTAGTCATCTGTGACACAGATATTTGATAACGGTCAACGAAATTATGGTGGTGTCCGTCAAACTTGCCAAGAGGTGACTTTAACTGTACCATTTGGAACTCTTGATTCAATAGTTTCTTCTGTAAAGATCCACAATTTATCAAAGAAATCATGATATAGGATCACAAGCCTTGATATATAGCATCAACTAAAGATATATACTCGATATATAGGCGCTGCTTCTGGAATGTTGGTACACAGAAATGGAAAGTGCACAATAGGAAAAGTAGAACTAATCTCTTTTGTCGTAAAATATCGATCTCAGTTGATCCTCAGTGTCAATTTCTAGATGTATGTCAAGATATTAAGCAGGTAATAATATCCTTTATTTTAAGTTTAATGAGACAGATGTGATCAACATGTAGTTTTTAGATGAGAGAACATTGCCTAAATGGAGGAACGTTGAATTAAAGATTAATGTCGGCGTCTTCGCATTTACTTGTTTAATCCTGTGTGAAATCTGTCTTATAAGCCAATAAAGAAATAAGTCTATATGAAGAGGAGCACAGTTTGTTCTCATAGGAATGCAGATTGTCTGTTATCCATAAAACAAGTCAAGTATACCGATGACGTCAGTTTCAGGGGAACTTTATGTTTGAATAAGTGATTTTTACAAGAAAAGGTTTGCACATCACTAACCAAGATATTTGTATCTGCGTTGGCATTTTTTTTAAATGAAATAAAGTATCATTAACTCTTTCCATTGTATGTGTTTTTTGAAGACAAGAACAAGGAATACTTGTTGAAAGGATAAAGAACTCTGCTGATTGTATGTACTGTAACCGTTGAGATCTTTGCGATATCCACATCTGATTCACACCGTTGTATGTACTGTAACCGTTTAGATCTTTGCGATATCCACATCTGATTCACACCGTTGTATGTACTGTAACCGTTGAGATCTTTGCGATATCCACATCTGATTTACACCGCCACAAGAGTATGCAATTTCACAGAACCAGGTTTTGATATTTTGTACTGTAGTTTACCGATGTTCAAATCTCATAAATCAATTAAGAAGACATACGACGGGACAGAGGTTATGTAACTTCTGAGAAATGGGAAGTTGACAATTGGATAGTTGAAATCACCACGTTTGTCATAGATACTGTAAACAGGGAAATTTTCGCGGCAGTTTTATTTTCGCTATTTTCGCGGTAAGAATTGAAACGCGAAAATAAAACGACCGCTAAAATTTCAAGAAAAATCTATTCATAAAATGAAAACCATACATATTTATATGACAGACCTTTCTTGGTATTCCTAATTATTGGAAGATTTTATATGGACAGAAGTAGTATACCTAAAACGACAAAGTTATTTTTCATTTACCTGTATATATTATGAAAACCGGTTTTTTTCAAAAGTGATTATTTTCTAAGGGTTAAATATTTCGCGGTGGTGTCTTGCCATGGCTTTGTTTGGACTTGTTTGTTTGCTTTTTGGCCTTGAATGTTTGTCCCTAATATTTTTTTAACTATGTATTTGCATTCAGGTATCACAGATCAAATTTATTCGTTCATAGTGTGTTAATTTATGTTTTTGATTGAGTTAAGCCTTCCAATTGATTTTTTATCGTGTGTTTTTCTATGTTGTGATGTTATACTATTGTTTCAGAAAAAGGGAGAAGGTTTGGTACCATTAAAACGTTTAATCCCGCTGCAAATGTTTGCACCTGTCCTAAGTCAGGAATCTGATGTACAGTAGTTGTCGTTTGTTTATGTAATTTATACGTGTTTCTCGTTTCTCGTTTTTTATATAGACTAGACCGTTGGTTTTCCCGTTTGAACGGTTTTACACTAGTAATTTTGGGGCCCTTTATAGCTTGTTGTTCGGTGTGAGCCAAGGCTCCGTGTTGAAGGCCGTACATTGACCTATAATGGTTTACTTTTATAAATTGTTATTTGGATGGAGAGTTGTCTCATTGGCACTCACACCACATCTTCCTATATCTATATACGTTTATGAATAGGATATGTAGAGGACCACTGTATAACACGGATTTTACAGATGACAGATCGATACCTCAAATCATAACTGTATTTCTAAATGAAAAGCAATGTTAGAAGTCATGACTTTAACTCAAGTTAATCTTCTTAACATGGAAGACATCTCAAGCAAGTGGAAATTACGATATTAATATTTGTTATGTAAACAACACTCGTTACAAATATGTAAATGACATCTGTCAATCAGTTTTAAAAGTATTACCTCGTTGAATCTGCTACACAGATAAATCAGATCAAAAGATCGATTAATTAGCATTAATCCTGACAACATTTTATTTTAATTCATTCTTAATTAGGTCTTCTTATCAGTTATTGTGTATGTGTTTTACAAGCAAAACGACACAACTTTTAATCTCTTTTAACATCAATCAACCGAAAACAAAAGATTTCTGATTGATTTTATCATTTGATTTACTATACATTTGAAGCTGTTCACTTTCTATATCCTTTATGAAAATATTTATATAGGCCACAGGGAAATCGCGAATTCAAAACGACGCGAATTTAGATAGTGTTTATAAAACGCGAAATAAAGACGGCGCGAAAATTTCCCGGTTTACAGTACTAGTTTAAAGACGTCTCTAATACGATATTTAAATTTTCCACCTTTCCTGCCATTTGGAAAATAAGAATAGAGGGACAGCATGTGTGAACTACTGTTATTATAATATTGTATGGAAAAATGCAAGGTCGCATTAATCTGTATATATCGCATTATAGTGCAGGATCCGATCGCGGATATATGTGCAGTGACTGGAGGGAGAGTTCGTTGTTAGTCCAACTGTTGGAGAGCAGCCGTGAAACCCTCAACTGTCTTTAAACATGCGACGTTTTTTTCCATGCAGGTGGTACCACTGCACGACTGTCGATTGTTTTAGAAGAAAAAAATTCTTTCGGTTCTCCGTCTTATGATTTACTAGTCTGTTTTCCCGTGTTTCCACAATATTTGAATTTTGAAGTCACTTAAATCTTTAAATTTTGCTTATGGGTGTTTCTGGGTAATCGGTTGGCTTAATAGCCTGTATATCAATTTTCCAACCACCTTGTAGCACATAATCAGTCTCAGATGTTTCCTCCGTTCCTGAAGAGATGCTAGTTCTACCTTAGAAAGCATATATGTGACACACCTTGTTTCTCTTTGTAGACGTACAGGATGTGTCATGCTCAGTGGCGGATCCAGAACTTTTCATAAGGGGGTCCCACTGACTGACCTAAGGGGGGGTTCTGCTCCAGTCATGCTTCAGTGATTCCCTATATAATCAACCAAATTTTTTACAAAGGGGGCGCCCCCGGATCCGCCTATGATGACCTCTTTTCTGTATGATTTCGATCTTCTCTGTTTCCTTGGTGGTAAATGGGTCCCAAATGACAGCACTATATTCCAATACAGATCGTGCTATGCTTAGGTAGGCGGCTAGTTTGTTTTATTCTTGGGGCATTGACAGTTTCCTTTGCTATTATTAGGGCCCCGCCGAATGGCGGACGCCCTATAGTGATCAGCCTGTTCGTCCGTCCGTCTGTCCGTCCGTCCGTCCGTAACAAATTGTGTCCGCTCTATATCTTGAGAACCGTTATGATTTCAAAGTTTATACTCGACATGTATATAAACCAACACCAGAGGGTGTGTCATAATTTATGTACAACTTCCTAGGTCAAAGGTCAAGGTCAAAACTGCTTTTGGTTTCAGTTGACAACCCCATGTCCAATGATAAAGATACAAATTTTTTATCACACATTATTCACATCGGGGCCTACAGAGATGGCTTTCATCTCAATGATATCTAGTTTTTCTTATATGGCTGGTCCATCATTTAGATATTTGATAAATTTGTATATTAAAATCAAGGGATGGGTTTGTTTTATAATCATTATTTAGCATTTTTTACCGTTAAATTTCAATCCCAACTGTGCTGTCCATACTTTCAGATCTTTTTTGTAAGAATTCGATGGTCTTTGTGGTGTTGACTTCTCGATATAGCACGCAATCGTCTGCAAATAGCCGAACTCAGCTTTAGATATTACAGATTCCGGTAAGTTGTTGGCGTGGCAGAGGAAGAACAACTAGAGGTTCTAGGACTGTGCTTTAATTGTGGGACCGTTTCTATTGATTTTTGGTAGATGGAGGTGAGGCAAGGTGCGAATTCTTCTGCAAAATTCTTTAGGGTGGTGTTTGGAATTCTTTCTGGATCATGGCTTCAAAATTACATTTTAAAATATTTTGTACGATTCCAATGTCACGAATGTCTTAATTTTGTAATATTTGAAGTTGTACTGTTTCGGCCTAAGCCCTTGGTATTTGTTAATCTATGTTTAATTTACAGATTTGAACTGGTTGTTTAAAATATCTGCCTTATCTATGCTGTCGTTTGTAAGGCCTCAATTCAACTTAAGCGATGCTATACCAATGTTTTTTCCTTTCGTTTAGTTTCAGAATGGTTTAGAGCTATTTTTTGTCAAATCCTGCAGTTATGATGTTATTTATGTAATTCCATTCTGCTTTCCTGATTAGGGTTTTTTATCTGTCTGTTTAACCAGGTCGGGTAATGAGAGCTTTTTCTCCATGTTAAATTTTGGATGGTACATTTAGGTCATTTGATGCTTGTTCTCCATTCGTGCAGGTTTTATACCGTGAGGATATACCCATATGCGTCTTATTCATATGATTACAGATGTCGTTTGTTATTATATTTTAAGCATATAAATACTTTCATAGATATAAGAAGATGTGGTGTGAGTGCCAATGAGACAACTCTCCATCCAAATAACAATGTATAAAAGTAAACCATTAGGGAGCTACCATTTGATTTTTAGGGGGTCCTGCCTTTTTTTTACTAGTTTATCCTGAATTTTTTTACACAAATTGTCATCCTGCCTTTTTGTTTTACCAAATTGCTCATCCTGCCTTTTTTTTTACTCAAAACTCCTGTCCTGCCTATTTTTTTTCAAAATTTCATCCTAGCCCCCCATAAAAATCAAATGGTAGCTCCCTTATAGGTCAATGTACGGCCTTCAACACGGAGCCTTGGCTCACACCGAACAACAAGCTATAAAGGGCCCCAAAATTACTAGTGTAAAACCATTTAAACGGGAAAACCAACGGTCTAGTCTATATAAAAAACGAGAAACGAGAAACACGTATAAATTACATAAACAAACGACAACTACTGTACATCAGATTCCTGACTTAGGACAGGTGCAAATATTTGCAGCGGGATTAAACGTTTTAATGGTACCAAACCTTCTCCTTTTTCCGAAACAATAGTATAACATCACAACATAGAAAACACACGATAAAATATCAATTGGAAGGCTTAACTCAATCAAAAACGTAAATTACCACACTATGAACGAATAAATTGATCTGTGATACCTGAAAGTAAATACATACTTAATAAAATATTAGGGACAAACATTCAAGGCCAAAAGCAAATAAACAAGTCCAAACAAAGCTATGGCAAGACACCACCGCGAAATATTAAACCCTTAGAAAATAATCACTTTGGAAAAACCGGTTTTCATAATATATACAGGTAAATGAAAAATAACTTTGTCGTTTTAGGTATACTACTTTGTCTATATAAAATCTTCCAATAATTAGGAATACCAAGAAAGGTCTGTCATATAAATACCTAATTTAACACTAGATACATAAGGGGTGAATATCAACAATAAAACTTCCCTGTAAAGATTTAAGGAGAATAATCTTGATGTTCATACAAATGTAGTATGAAGAAGTGAAAATTAGTAGATATTCCAAATAATCAAAGCTGGTATACAGACAAGATCCATATTAATATAAAATAACAAAAAAGTATTAAAAATTTAGTATCAACAGGTCGAATTAACAAGAAAGTACGATTTGAGAGTACTCGCAGTTACTGACAGCTAGTTAAAAGCCAAAAACAATTAATAATAAAAAAATCATGCATCAGAGACTAAAATCAACTAAAACACATCCCAGGGATTTAGTATTTTAACGTCATGGACAGTCAGAGAAGACATGACTTGTGAAATGCCAAAAATAAATGTATCGACAGGTAGTAGGATAGTGATGAGCTACTTCTTTAGAGATAAAAATTAACGTGTGTGTGTCTCTAAACATCCCGCCTCCAAAGAAGATACAATTTAGTTATGTTTTAATTTGCTAATGACAAAATCGATATTAGTGCCAATGTAAACTATATTCAGAGATCTAATTACAATATTGGTACGATAACCCTTACTTATAAGTTTGTTTAAAGGTTCGATGAGTTTACACGGATCACATAGTGATTTCCTCGCTGAAAGTACAATATTACCGTAAAATTTAGGATGTGAAATACCATTTTTAATAAGTTTTCTACAGGTACAGCCAAATTTACTAATCAAATCTTTGTATCTATGAAAGAATTTAGTAAAAGTTTTAAGTAATTTATGGTATCTTCATGTTTATATATATGTAAGTATATATCTGATCCCAATTTGTTCTTCAAACATGTATCATTTTTAGGGCGTTGCTTACAGAATTATAGTTTTATTATGTAATTTGTGAAGAAGATGTCATTGATTGAAATAAAAAAAATGTGAAAATAAGTTAAACTTTGATAGTAAAGACATTTGACAATGAAAAAATTAAAAAGAAAAAAATGAGGGTTTGGAGGTCACGTCAACCCTAAAGCGTCTGTGGCACAAAGCAAGAAATTAAAACAATATTCATCAAATAAATACGTTACTTCTTAAAGCCAACATCGAATGGTATAAATTTATGTAATTTGCCTTTAAACAATGGTTTTAAGTCAATCCGATTATACATAACTTGTCCTACCCGTAATCGATTTTATACTTATAATAATCTTGGGGGACATTCAACAGTCAAATAATCTCATCAGTTTCAACGAATCATAATACAACACGTTTAAAAGACTGTATAATTTTAAATCATACAATAGTGTGTGTTAAATATCAAATTTGTATATAACCAACCACGCTTGCTTAGCTCTTTAAAACCATGGATTGGTGCATCATGAGGGATTTTATTTTGACACTCTCCCTGTGGAACGTCTGCACGTGTACCGATTTTGCTGGAGATTCTGTCAATGAGGCTGATGATGGGAAGGCAGGTGTTATAAATTTTAGCACACCTAGTCTAAGTGATGAAGAGGCTCACAGTTTACACATGCCAGCAGGACTCAAGTGTGACGGATGTTTAGTCGTGGCATATCAGGTATTATATTTATAGTCTCTTATTTTAGTTATACATGTACCAGTCACCAGAGACATACATGATACAGTTGATGTGTCTGTTTATACTAAGGGGACCATTTGATTTTCGGGGAGGGGAGGGGAGGGAGGTGGTATGGAGATTTTGAAAATAAGTAACTTGGGTCGGTAAAGTATACTGAATAGATAAATTTGCATAAAACAGGATGCAAATGAATATTGTTCAACACAAAGTGCAGGAAACAATGTGTGCAATTTTTTCACCCACTAAAGCTGCAAAAAAATAAGCATAGGTAGCAACAGATGAAAAATTATCAAACCAAAAAAATCCTTCTGTCCCCTCCACCCAGAATATTAAATGGTTGTCCCCCTTTTTAATACAGGCGACGTTGTTGTATTTGTTTTATGAATGTACCTGATGATGATCATTATTTGATTTTATGCCATATGCACATATGTTCAAATGTTCAATCAATTCATACACCTATTCTATGTGCCATCCCCACCAAATAAACTGTCACTGAATTAGTTGCTAAAAAGTCCATCAGTAAAATAGAAAAATAAAAAAAAAATATTTTCAAAATTTGACTCTGGATACTGCCTTTAGATATTGAAAAGGCTTCTGTCTAAGTTACAAAATCCTTGAAGGTTGGACAAAGTTATTTACAAATATATATCCGAGACTACTATAGCACTGTGTTATAGTAGTCTCAGTATATATGTATTAAAATCACAGACTGTATCTATAGCAATTATATTTAATTGGTACATTTTACAATAAAGACAATATTCAAAGATCTTATAAGTATATAGTGTTAAATTTATAACCTTTAACATGTTTAAGAATAATTTTATTCAAAGGTTCACTAATTTTACATTTGTACATGGATCATATTTAAATATGCAGTCTCAATAAACAACATTACCATATAATTTTTATGTGAAATCCCATTTGTAATAAGGTTTCTACAGTTACAGCTAAATTTCCCAAACCAGATCTTTGTATAGATCATTGAAAGAATTTAATTAGTAAAGGTTTTACTTTAATTTAAGTAATTTGGTAACCAAATCCCTGACCTAATAGTTTACACATTAAATTCAAGTTTTAAGTATAATTACTGGCCATGGATAATCCAAGAATTCTTGAATAAAGAATGTTTTAATATTTTTAAAATTTTCGTGTACAATGTATTATTTATTATGTTCAGTTGTCTTGGTTACGTCAAATTTTATGTGATGTAAGTTCAGTGTAAAGGCCTGAAGTGAGAATAGTGTTTGTACTAACTTAAAATTGATCAAGCTAACCCATGAAAAATAAAGAATATCACTATATATGTATACAAGTGTATCCTAAAGTCTACAATCTGAAATGAGAGAAGATTGATTGTTGGTTGCTTTTTGTCCAGTGGCAAATGTTTCATGCATGTTAGGACGTGAAAAAATTAACAATTAATGCAATAGACAAAATTATAGATACATGTAGGTTCTGCAAATGAAAGTAACACTTATAAATTTCATGAATCAGTAGTACTTTTCTGGAATTACCTGCACCAGGAATCCTCAGACCTAATTAAACATTTGAAAGCCAATGATGTGTATTAAACATGTTGAAATACGAACAAAAATCTTAAGACCTAAATACTAGTAATAGTATATGAAACCCAAAGAGTATAGCCAAATTTATCTAAGATCAACTTTGCTTGAGGGAGTTAACCTGCATATTGAGTATAAGATAAGATAAGATAAGAATTTTATTAATCTAATTAAGAACCCATAAAGGGCATCATTTTACAACAATATTATGCACAATATGATTGGAAAAAAGCAAAACAGAAACTTAATACCATACTATAACGTTATGGACAGGATCAGAGCCTAACACAACATGGGTCTTACATAACTATTACATCAAATCTCATAATAATAAAATATTATTTCAAATATTTTGTTTACATCTGGATCTTATTTCTAAACCTTTAATAATGTAATTTCCTAGGCACTTGAGAGTTTGTAAATGCTCATTTGTGAACAGCCAGAAATATTTTTTATCCTTAGGTAGTTCTTTAAAATTAGCACAAAAAGTGTTTACTTTATCAAATAATAATTTCCTCTGTTCATTATATAAAGGACAATTTACTGTAAAATGGGTCTCATCTTCAATAGAATTTGATCCATGTGATAAGCAGTGATGACATAGACGCTGAGTTCTCTCTATGTATTTTTTACTATATCTATCTTTCTCAATTCTAAGATCATGAGCACTTATTCTCATTTTACATATAGCTCTTCTTATATTCAAATCTTTAATTGATAAATAAGCCTCCTTTACGAAGTCAGTCTTGGGGTTGAAATAATTTTCTAATTTACTATTACCTTGTGATAAGGTATCAGATCTTTTGACCACCCAAAATGTTTTAAAACTGTTATATATACAGTCAGAGCTTTGACATAAACAAGTCAGAATAAAAGACTTATGGAAATCAGAATATTAGGTGTCATGAGTTACCTACATGTACCATCATTTTTAAACAAAAACTGACTTCTATAAGAAAAAGGAGCATGTGTAAGACATGTAATATGTTAATCACGACTCCTGATTTTACCAGTAATTTAACAGGAAAAACGTATTATACTAAATCTTTCGAGCCTCTGGACTGTTCCACGGACAATGTCGTGTACGGAATTGAATGTACTTTGTGTGGACTACTTTATGTCAGTGAAACTCGACAAACTTTGCGTAAAAGGATGAATCAACACCGGTCTGATAATAAAGATCCGCAATTCAGGGTTCTTTATAACCATTTTAATCAACGGACCATGATCCTTCTTTATCTATGAAAGTACGTATCATCGAGAAAATTTATCACCACACAAATAGCCCTGTACTTAGTACTCCTTTCCGAAAAGATAGAGAAAATTTCTGGATAAGGAACTAGGTACTGCATTGCCATACGGTTGCAATGATAATGTCAAAGGAGTAGGAAATTTGTCAAGTCCAGCCTGCAGTGATGTTAATGTAATGAGTTTATTTAATACTACCTACGAAACCAACGTAGTCATGGGCAAAACGTTACCATCGGCCTAATGTAAAAAGTCTTCCAAATCTAGAACGGCCTCTGGGAGCTTTGATGACCTTCTTTCTCATCTTCATCATCCACTAGGGTTACATTACATTAGAACTATTCTTTTTTCACTGCCTGTTAATTTTCTAAAATGTTTGAGAGATTATGCACTTGACAAAGGATGCATAAATACATTTTCTCCAATATACAGACTTGTCAGTATAATTTGTGATATAGCTCTTTCCGTCTTTTTAAACCAGTAAGATCGGAACCTTTACATGAGGAAAGAGGAAATTCCTTCCTGTTTACTTTGCCAATAGAGGAATTGATGCAATCAACATCAGCAACGTTCTACATCACAAGGAGGTAACATCTAAAATTCCTATTTATTTTCAAAATCAGTCTGTTCCTATTGTATCCTACAGCTACACCAAAACCATTGCACCCAAAATATTTAACTATAAACAAGCATTGCAGGACTTTGATTTAGAACAATACCTAAAACCCTCTGACATGTGACTGTTCCCACTCACCTTTCAATTACAGCCCTCCGGCCATGTTATTACTGGGATCTAAACATAATTTAAAATGAAAATCTCCGAAGGTGATTTCTCATGGTCCTAAGTTTAGAGAACCCCAACACATCAATTGGAACCATAACTTCAAAATAATTATGGATTCCATTGAGGACTACGCCAGAGCATGGGCTAAACGAGAAGAAGTTCAACTGGACACTTTGTCAGAATGGGTCAAAACAATCAGGTCTCTGATAAAACGTCGCATTCATAAATTAAAAACTGTGTGAATGATCGACCAAAGTCCGTTTTCAGAGACAAAGAGGCTGTGAAATGTCTATCATCTCTTCAAGATAAGTATGTTGTTGTTCCTGCGGACAAAGCTTCAAATAACATTGTCTTTGTATGTAAATCGACATTACTACGAGTGTCTTGTAAAAGAATTAGGAATAAATGAGCACTCAGGTAATCCCACATACATAAACATATCATTTGACAAGGATGAGATTTTGGCGAATCATAAGTCCTTCATGGCTTCAATGAACATTGCATTGAACAACAAATCGGAGGACTTACCTTGTTTGTATTGGATACCTAAACTTCACAAAATTCCATACAAACAAAGGTACATTGCCGCTCATCTGCATGTTCCACTAAAGAATTGTCTATTAGATTGACTAAAATTCTGTCCGCAGTGAAAGAGGGTCTTCAGAAATACTGTGAAACGGTTTACTCGTGTAGTGGTATTAACCATATGTGGATTCTTAAAACTCTAAAGAACTTCTGGATAATTTTAAATCTCGGTCTTTTCTGAAATTAGTTCTATCAAAACTTTGATTTTTCTACCTTGTATACCACCATTCCCCATGTGAAATTGAAAACCGTCTAAAAGAAATAATCCACAATGCTTTTCATCATAAAATGGTAGCATACATTTGTGTTAAATATCAAATTTGTATATAACCAACCACGCTTGCTTAGCTCTTTAAAACCATGGATTGGTGCATCATGAGGATTTTATTTTGACACTCTCCTGTGGAACGTCTGCACGTGTACCGATTTTGCTGGAGATTCTGTCAATGAGGCTGATGATGGGAAGGCAGGTGTTATAAATTTTAGCACACCTAGTCTAAGTGATGAAGAGGCTCACAGTTTACACATGCCAGCAGGACTCAAGTGTGACGGATGTTTAGTCGTGGCATATCAGGTATTATATCACAGGAATCGGAAGTTCTATCAATAAAATTCTGTAAATAATAAAGTCGACTATCAATAGAGCTTCTCGTCGACTATCAATAGAGCTTCTCGTAGAGAAGCTCTATTGATAGTCGACTTGATTACTTACAGAATTTTATTGATAGAACTTCCGATCATTCCTGTGATTATATTTATAGTCTCTTATTTTAGTTATACCAGTCACCAGAGACATACAGTTGATGTGTCTGTTTATACTAAGGGGACCATTTGATTTTCGGGGGAGGGGAGGGGAGATGGTATGGATATTTTGAAAATAAGTAACTTGGGTCGGTAAAGTATACTGAATAGATAAATTTGCATAAAACAGGATGCAAATGAATATTGTTCAACACAAAGTGCAGGAAACAATGTGCAAATTTTTACCCACTAAAGCTGCAAAAAAATAAGCATAGGTAGCAACAGATGAAAAATTATCAAACCAAAAAAAATCCTTCATTGTCCCCCTTTTTAATACAGGCGACATTGTTGTATTTCTTTTATGAATGTACCTGATGATGATCATTATTTGATTTTATGCCATATATGCACATATATTCAAATGTTCAATCAATTCATACACCTATTCTATGTGCCATCCCCACCAAATAAACTGTCACTGAATTAATTGCTAAAAAGTCCATCAGTAAAATAGAAAAATAAAAAAAAAATATTTTTAAAATTTGACTCTGGATACTGTCTTTAGATATTGAAAAGGCTTCTGTCTAAGTTAAAAAATCCTTGAAGGTTGGACAAAGTTATTTACAAATACATGTATATATATCTGAGACTACTATAGCACTGTGTTATAGTAGTCTCAGTACATGTATATATGTATTAAAATCACAGACTGTATCTATAGCAATTATATTTAATTGGTACATTTTACAATAAAGACAATATTCAAAGATCTTATAAGTATATAGTGTTAAATTTATAACCTTTAACATGTTTAAGAATAATTTTATTCAAAGGTTCACTAATTTTACATTTGTACATGGATCATATTTAAATATGCAGTCTCAATAAACAACATTACCATATAATTTTTTTATGTGAAATCCCATTTGTAATAAGGTTTCTACAGTTACAGCTAAATTTCCCAAACCAGATCTTTGTATAGATCATTGAAAGAATTTAATTAATAAAGGTTTTACTTTAATTTAAGTAATTTGTGGTAACCAAATCCCTGACCTAATAGTTTACACATTAAATTCAAGTTTTAAGTATAATTACTGGCCATGGATAATCCAAGAATTCTTGAATAAAGAATGTTTTTAATATTTTTAAAAATTTCTCGTGTACAATGTATTATTTATTATGTTCAGTTGTCTTGGTTACGTCAAATTTTATGTGATACAAATGTAAGTTCAGTGTAAAGGCCTCAAGTGAGAATAGTGTTTGTACTTAACATTGATCAAGCTAACCCATGAAAAATAAAGAATATGTATACAAGTGTTATTATCCTAAAGTCTACAAACTGAAATGAGAGAAGATTGATTGTTGGTTGCTTTTTGTCCAGTGGCAAATGTTTCATGCATGTTAGGACATGAAAAAATTAACAATTAATGCAATAGACAAAATTATAGGTACATGTAGGTTCTGCATATGAAAGTAACATTTCATGAATCAGTAGTACTTTTCTGGAATTACCTGCACCAGGAATCCTCAGACCTAATTAAACATTCGAAAGCCAATGATGTGTATTAAACATGTTGAAAAGCGAACAAAAATCTTAGGACCTAAATACTAGTAATAGTATATGAAATATGAATAGTATATGAAACCCAAAGAGTATAGCCAAATTTATCTAAGATCAACTTTGCTTGAGGGAGTTAACCTGCATATTGAGTATAAGATAAGATAAGATAAGAATTTTATTAATCTAATTAAGAACCCATAAAGGGCATCATTTTACAACAATATTATGCACAATATGATTGGAAAAAGGAAAACAGAAACTTAATACCATACTATAACGTTATGGACAGGATCAGAGCCTAACACAACATGTGTCTTACATAACTATTATATTAAATCTTATAATAATAAAATATTATTTCATATATTTTGTTTACATCAGGATCTTATTTCTAAACCTTTAATAATATAATTTCCTAGGCACATGAGAGTTGGTAAATGCTCATTTGTGAACAGCCAGAAATATTTTTTATCCTTGGGTAGTTCTTTAAAATTAGTACAAAAAGTGTTTACTTAATGAAGTTAATCAAATAATAATTTCCTCTGTTCATTATATAAAGGACAATTTACTGTAAAATGGGTCTCATCTTCAATAGAATTTGATCCATGTGATAAGCAGTGATAACATAGACGCTGAGTTTTCTCTATGTATTTTTTACTATATCTATCTTTCTCAATTCTAAGATCATGAGCACTTATTCTCATTTAACATATAGCTCTTCTTATATTAAAATCTTTAATTGATAAATAAGCCTCCTTTACGAAGTCAGTCTTGAGGTTGAAATAATTTTCTAATTTACTAATACCTTGTGATAAGGTATCAGATCTTTTGACCACCCAAAATGTTTTAAAACTGTTATATATACAGTCAGAGCTTTGACATAAACAAGTCAGAATTAAAAGACTTATGGAAATCAGAATATTAGGTGTCATGAGTTACCTACCATCATTTTTAAACAAAAACTGACTTCTATAAGTTAGATGCCATTTTCTCTCTTAACCAAAAATTTGAAATTTTGACTTTTACAAGTTAAAAGAACACCTAAAATGCCAATCTTTATGGACCATCATCATCAGCTTACATTAAAAATAATAAAGCTGATAAGCAACATGACAATGTTTAAAAATACCTTCCACAAACACTTTTTTATCAACAAAAATATGAATTAGACCCTAAAAAATAAGAGTCATGTGAAATTAACCATTTTATGTAAGTATGTTTTTCTGATGGATTGTGAAAAATGTTATGTATAATTTTTGAAATAGATTTACTTGAAAACCAGCATGAAAAGATAGATTTTGATATTGTACACTGTAAAGCATCATACAAATATTCATGGTTATTTATTGAGTATTAAGGGTTTGCTACAACTCTTTAAAATATTAAAATACTGAAAACTTCACAATCCACTGAACAGAATATGACCTGAATAAGTCTGACACATTCTGACTTTATTTAGTCTAAAAATGTATTATAACTCCTTTGTAAAAATACATTATCTGACTTGCACATGTCTTCTGGCTTGTTTATGACAGAGCTGTGACTGATATATAGCATGAGTTCGAATCCCGGCGAGGGAAGAACAAAAAATTTGCGAAAGCAAATTTACAGATCTAACATTGTTGGGCTGATGTTTAGACGAGTTGTATATACAGAAATGTACACAGCCATGTATCGCCATCACTGCTGGTGATCCGATGGAGAAATCTGTTGTAGAGTTGTCACTGGTTCAGACGTACTTATATATATATATATACAAGTCTAAATTGAAAACAACGTTCAAACCTATGATTGCGTTGGATAAAAACCACAATTTTTATATGTGTGCATGCAAAACAAATTTCTGGATAGAGGGGTCTAAATACAGCACAAACAACATTTTCCAAGAGACCAAAAAAAGTGAAAAAAATATATTTTAACAAAACGCATTTGACTAACAGGTCGAACAACAGATGTCCTTAAACCCTGCTGACTGTCATTGCCGATTGCCAAATAAACGGATCACAAGATCTTACAAAATGGATCTTTTAAGATTATTAATTTAATACCAAACAGAAAACAATAAACTTGCGGAAAAGATGGTATACCGCAAACAAAAGGTGCAAAAATTAGTACACCATATCTGGATTTCGACAATTATATATATATAAATAAGTCTAAATTAAAAACAACGTTCAAACCTATGATTGCGTTGGATAAAAACCGCAATTTTTATACGTGTGCATATTTAACAAATATATATATTTAAAGTGCCAAAAAAATCGACCTAACAATGTTAGAGTAGATCTGATTCTTAACTTCCTCCCCCTGCAGGGCGGGAAACTGTACTTATCACTTCTCACTTCTACGACAACACCGCCTAGCATTGCGAAGATGCCTTATCCCCTCCTCTAACTATAGCTGATAAAATCAGCTTTCGTTTTGGACTGTGTTACCTTCTTGTAGGTAGGTATTAAACAAGGACATCTAACACAATACACGAAGTATATTTAAGTGTACAGGAATGATCATCTACTCCTCTGTTCAGTATAATTACCATGATTACAGGATGCTATTCTGTTTTATAAGAGATTTATATATATATATATATAAAAGTATGTCTAAACAAGTGACAACTCTACGACAGATCCATCCATTGGATCACCAGTGAAGGTGATACATGGCTGAAAACACATATTTTATTCATAATTACTCTGAATATCAGCACAACACGAAGGAAAGGTAACACTAGGCCAAGATTTCCATCTGAAAAAGTTAAATTCATCACTTGAAATGTTTTACTGACACCATCACAAGTTGGTTAACATTTATGGAATATCTTGTCAGTTTCTCCATGATTTATTTTTTCATAATTTTCCCTTGGTATATTTCGCCTCTTTTTTAGTTTCGTAATGATTTATTAATTGTAAGTGGGAATTTTGGAAGAATATGTTATAAATTATGTCAGTACTAAAGCACTGGCTTCTGAGCTGATTATACCATCGGGGACTAACAGTTCATCAGTAGTGGTATCAACCGATTGTTTACTAGTAAATGAAAATACATGTAACAGTTTATGAATTCTGTGTGTCTGAAGCGTTTTTCTGGAATTACCTTCTTTTTATAGGCATGCTCAAATCTAAACATTTAAGAGCCAGGGGTGTATAAATACTTAGAAACATATGATGCTATGAACAAAAGGGACATAAAAAGATTAGCCAAATTCATCTAGATCAACTTTGCCTGAGGAACTTTTTTGTTATGCCCCCGTAGCGGAGGGGGCATTAAGTTTTACCTTGTCCGTCTGTATGTACGTCTGTACATCCCAAAATTGGTTTCCATTCTCTAACTTGAGTTTGCCTCAACCAAATGTTATGAAACTTACACACAATGCTTATTACCACAAAACATAGATCAAGTTTGAATTTTGGTGGCGTCACTTTAACCGTTCTAGAGTTATGCCCCTTTATAAATTGAAAAATTGCAAATTTTTAGTTTCCGTTCTCTAACTTAAGTTTGCCTCAACCAAATGTTATGAAACTTACACACAATGCTTATTACCACTAAATACAGATCAAGTTTGAATTTTGGTACCGTCACTCTAACCATTCTAGAGTTATGTCCCTTTATAAATGGAAAAATTGCAAAATTTGTAGTTTCCGTTCTCTAATTTAAGTTTGCCTCAACCGTCCAAATGTTATGAAACTTATACACAATGCTTATTATCACAAAATACAGATCAAGGGTGAATTTTGGTGGTGTCACTTAAACCGTTCTTGAGTTATTTCCCTTTATAAATGGAAAATTGCAAAACTTTTAGTTTCCGTTCTCTAACTTAAGTTTGCCTCAACCAAATGTTATGAGACTTACACACAATGCTTATTACCACAAAACTCAAATCAAGTTCAAATTTGGGTAGCGTCACTTTTAGCGTTCTACAGTTATGTTCCTTTATAACTATATGATATGCAAGCGGGGCATCATTTGTGTCCACATGTGGACACAATCCACATTTATCTCTTAATGATATAATCTATAACTGGGAAGGTAGAGCTTGTAGGGGATGAAGGACTGAAATATGAAAGCAGATGAGCAGCACATATTCTGCATACTGCTTCAAAAACAGTTACGATTTATATTGCTATGAAGTAGGATACATTAAAGAAGGAAAGAAGCCCATGTGTTCTGTTAATCTTTTAATTTGCTTCAAGATAGTTGAAATGTTATTCTTTTCTTGTCATTAAAGCTTGCAAGTGGGTTTAGCAAAGCTGAACGTGGACGATCTAAAAGACTTACAGAATCAGAAATCTTTGATGTAACAGATAATGTGTGTGGTCGTAATGGATTCGATCAGTAAGTATATTTAAACATGTTTAAACCACCATATACATTGTATATACATATTATTTCATTTAACATATTTTATTTGCTTTTATGAACAATAAATTAGATAGGATCAGACACAAATTATTGCAAGGCACTAAGTTATGAATCTCCAGTCAGCCCTTTGTTTATTCTTTGAATTGTGATTTTGACCCTATCCCCTCTTGGTATCTTTTTATGATTTTCTGCTACTTATACACTTAAAGAACTAAACATATAATTAAATCCCAACCAATGTCCAAACAGCAAAACAACAGGACTGCAACATTCATTATGATATTTAAGGAATGACTTTAATATTTTTTCTGTCTATGAAGAAATAAAATCAAAACATTTTTGAGGTTATTTCGAATAGACAGAAAAAATATTAGTCATTCCTTATAATTTAATTCTGAATTCCATTTTTAAGGAGTTAATCATGAACAAGTGTTGATGACGTCACGGTCACCTGACAAAATTATGTCTATGAGCTGATAGACAAAAGAACTTTCAGCCAATCAGAAGACTTGTTACATTCAAAATTAATTAATATAAGGATTGTGCAATATCTTCTTTTTTTCATTATTTTTAAATAACTGTTTATAAAAAATGGCTTCTTTCTAAATAATTATTAGATAAGAATAGATTTGTTTTGTTCTGAATCTGTTTTTGATACTATTAACAAAGCAGTTTCCAGTTTCTATCCAAAATTTTGTTTCAAATTCTGAAAACAATGTGTAAGAAGATCCTCTATGAAACACGTGAAATGACAGCTATGTTTTATGCTGTCTGGTGAAATCTCAGACTAAAAATTATTTGCTTTAATATAAAAACTAAATTAAAGGGGCATTAGCTGTCAAATTCATGTTGACTGATTTGACTCAAATTCTCATATTTGATTCATAACATATATACTAAAACGTATATCCAATAATAAAAAGTCTAAAATAAACAATTTACAATGCACGGACTCGATAGTATGTATCAGCATTTCGTGTGTATTTTAGTCTAGAAGCCATTTAATTAACAATCAAGGATTCAAGGTAACCTCTGAAGACTGCCGACAGTCATATAACCCGATATAAACATTAACATAGATATAAATAGATAGCGAACTTGTGCAATTGGATTTTTCTAGGTCTGTTTGATTTCATATTATATGTTCAAAAAATATGTTAGTAATCGTTTTTACCTGTATAGCAATGAACTTTTTGAAGATCGAATCAGTCATCCAAATGGTTTAACGTTGTTTCACTTCCAATGTTGACATTCTTTTCTTTTTAATAGTTGAACAGGCCTAGTTCATGCGTAACCCATCTCTAGCTAAGGGGTTCAATTGAAGTTCACATGAATACAGATTTAATGAGGTTGAATTATTCACTTGCAAGTGAATAATTCATTAGCGATGTTTCTTTGCTTGTTTTGACAAACTGAACCAAATTGGCTGCTAAAAGCGAATTATTATATCACTATTTCACTTTCATTAATGATTGAACAAAAAAAATCTTATTTTATTTCTTTCTATATCTTGTAGCTAATGCCACTTTAAGATGATTATCATGATCAAGATAAAAAAAAGTTCAATCAGAATTGTATTTTATTTACACCAAACTTTACATGATAATGTCTTGTTTTATTAAACATAGTCTCAGATCATGTTGATAGATCTGTTATTATATAGAAAAATACTCATTACATGTAGAATTTGTAGAATTTTGGTTTCTTATAGGTTATATAGATGTACGTACAACTGCAAGATATTTCATTGTTTTGGTTTTTTTTGAAAATGAAACTGCTGCCTCCTTGCGCAATAGGTGTTGGCATGCAATCTTCTTGTTGATTCAAAGACGATTGGATAAAAGTAAGATGCTTAGAGAAATCATAATACACGACTACTTAAACTGACATGGTTTATAAATAATGCATGCTGTTCAACATACCCAGCTTAAGTCTGTGACTAGACAAATGTTACATACCTGATGGTCTGTGGTCTACACAAGACTTTAAAACAATGATCATGCAGTAGGTTTTTTTGTAAAGTTAATTTATATGGTTAACATGTAAATATGTTGATATTTGCTCATTATGATTATACTGTTTTGTGAATGTAGATATGGTGTAAAAGAATTGAAAGGAAAGAAACATTTATCTGGTCCAGGAATGCCAGCTAATGAATCACCTGGTATAATGCAGGGTGGTGGGAAATGGCCTACAAGGTAAATACAGCATGATGTGTGAGTGTGTGTAGGGGGAAGGGCTCACCTTTTTGGAAGAAAAGTTTCTTCATAACATTAGTTCCAAATTGAACATATATTCTGGAATATTATTTCCACTAGAACAAATATTATGTTTATAACAAAGTTTCCAGGGGAACTTCTGTTAGTCGAAACAAATATAAGTTGACAAAATCGCAGGTACAATGTAGTGAGCTGTTTATTTGCTTTCAAGGTATTTGAAGAGAGTTGGCATGCTCTATGATATTTGCCTATAGAAGGTGAAGATATAACAGCTCTGCTGATCAGCTAGTACTTTAGTTCCAATGTAAAAAATGCCTTGTATAATGTATTGTATATGAGTAAAGGCCAATTAAGTAGGATGTTTTATGTCAGATGATGGAAAGTGCCTTTATTGTAATATGGTTGTTTAGTTTTTGGTATAATACACAGTTGTTGTGGGTAGTTAATACGACAAATGGAGGTTGATGTTGTGTAAGGGGGATGGTGGATGTGTAAGCATACATTCATTCTGGTGTGTAGAATTTGTGGTATTTAAAATACCTTAGTGCATTTTTTTTCTTAACTAGTGTGTTTATTCTGTTGTAAATATAACACTAGAGAAAATTTGTCTTTGTTTTTTTCCACTAGTGAATATACTCCCAACAGGCAAAGTCTGCCTGAAAATATTCACTGTTCCAGTTATAAACCAATGATGAGTTCTTTTTATGCCCAGCCTACGATAGTATGTTTTCTCATCTGTGCATCCATTCGTTCATCCATCCGTTCGTTTGTAAGTCCGTCTGTCCCGTGTCAGGTTAAAGTTTTTGGTCAAGGTAGTTTTTGATGAAGTTGAAGTCCAATCAACTTGAAACTTAGTACACCTGTTCCCCATGATATGGTCTTTCTAATGTTAATGCCAAATTAGAGTTTTGACCCCAATTTCACGGTCCACTGAATATAGAAAATGATAGTGCGAGTGGGGCATCCGTGTACTATGGACACATTCTTGTTTATGAATGAGTTACTCCCATTGACCCAAGGTCCATTGGTGTAAATGATGACATTAAACTATTGACTCTAACTGTGACGTAATAACATAAGCACTGTGACATAAGAAAATGCCCATGGTATAAAATATGGTGGTAGTAGATAACCTACAAGGTGAAGCAGAATTAAGAGGATATTATCTGTATTTGGATATGTATATGTATTTCACTCCAAAATGGTCATGAGAGGCAGATTTGAAGTATATTTGTTCGACAGACATAATATTGTCTGGTTTTATCCAAAATTCAATACCGGGTAGTTGTAAATTATCTTTCATTGGTGTCGGAACACATATAAGACATCTACAACTATACATTCATTTAATTAATAAAAAAGAAAAATTAACAAAGCAAATGTTTTTATGATCTTTTTTAACTTGCTGTACTTTGCACTTGAGTCGTAATAGGAAAGGATTTTTTCTTTCTTTTAATTGTACAATTACTCTATTTTCAGATTACAAGCTATGTGTTCTAACTATATAGGAGAACTTGGAGAAGAAGAGGTATATGATGCATACAGAGAAGATAACACATTAGTTAAAACCCTGTGTTATGATAAAGGAATGTTTGGTTTGTGTTCTGATCAAAAAGAGAAGGATGAATTGTAGAGATTACAAATCAATAGAACTTTTAACAACAATCCAGGAAAAGGTTACACGTTTTGTTTTATTTCAAATTGAGGTTGGTTTGGAAAAAAAGAAGATGAAAATGGTATACAAATCTCTCCACATGGTCTAAAGAAAATATTGAAAAAACAGCCTGGAAAACTGTTCAATGTTTTAAATAAACATTGGATTAAAAATATTCAGTTTTTCTATTGTCGAAAATCATTTTATGAAAGGAGAATGTGTATTGTCAAAAGCTTTAAATTGAATTGTTTATATTTTTGTTATTTTTATTTGTTGAAAAGGCAAGCAAGGATCTGAACATTATAATTTTCTTATGCATTGTTTTTTTTAGCCATGATTGACAAAGGAATTAGAACTGTTTTATTCCTTTACTCATGCCATTTAATTACAGGTAGACTGACATTTCAACCATTGTCATTCATGATAAACTGATTCAGAAAGTGCAAATCAATTATCCAAAACCGTAACAACAACATTATTCTCAATACTTTGTACAAAACCTAACAATGGCTCATTTATAGAATGATATGCTTTCTCTTGCCATTATAGTGAGTGATAGCTACATGTATAGAAAGCATGATAGTATAGTGTTAAACAAATGTTTCCAAATTATTGTTTGCCTTCAAGTTAGATATTTTGCAGTTTTGTATTTGAATTAGTGTTTTTAAATGAATTGTTAATATGTTTTCATTGTTGTTTTAAAATTGATTTTTAAATTACTTCATGTCTGTTTTTCAAGAATAAAAGAAGCTAGTAAATTTTTTCTTAGAAAAACCAGATATTTCATGAATTTTGTTACAAAATTAAAATAAGGAGGTGTAGTAAACAATCATTCATCAACCAGAGATTAATGGATGAATATGGAGCAACTTTAAACAAGGTCTGTGTTTATTTATACAGATTCAAATAATATGATAAACATTTGATACAAATTGAATATTATTGTGAATTTAAACTGTTCAAATTGTACTAAATATCCCATAATATTGTTAATGAATCAGAGGTTCAATAAACTTTTTACTGAACATAATAATATTGTATACATAGTGTCTAAATTTACAATAATGCATAATTTATTCCATTTAAATCATATATTCATATAGAATGTAAAATTTTGATGTTCTAAAAAAGGGAGATAACTTGGGCAATGTATGTCAGTTCTCAAGGAAAAACTTGGACAGTTACATTTAATCACTTGGCAAAGGTGATTTTTTTTCTTAAAAATTCAGATACTGTATGCAAAAGAGTCAAATTGTACATTGAAATACTAAAGCATTGGTCATAAACTGTTGTGTGCCTTCATAACCCACCTTTATATTGTAACTTGTTATTTATCATGTTTCTATTTTGTATTGTTTACAATTAAATTATTCAGTTTTGTTGTGTTTGTCTGCTACTTGTACTCTAGAAGAATCGTGATTGTCAGTTACAATATTGGATGAAACGAGATTACCTTTATACATTGAAAGAACTATTATTGTTTGTTACAGTATTGGATGAAACCAGAGTACCTATATAAACCAGTAGGATCAAAACAGTCAGTTACAAAATTGGATGAAACCAAATTACTTTTATACACTAGTCGACTCATGATTGTCAGTTAAAATATTGGATGAAATAAAAAGTATTATACACTAGTACAAATATGACAGTCAATTGCAATATTGGATGAAACCAGAATGCTTTTATACACTAGTACAAATATGACAGTCAATTGCAATATTGGATGAAACCAGAATGCTTTTATACACTAGTACAAATATGACAGTCAATTGCAATATTGGATGAAACCAGAGTGCTTTTATACATTTTTAGACTCATGATACTCAATTAAAATATTAGATTAAATTAGAGTATCACTTTTACTTAAAATTATCAATGATCCATGTAAATGACATCAAAATCCAAAGAAACCGTGCAAGACAAACATACACATTGCAATCATTCCATACACCAAATGTAGTTGACCAATTGCTTATACAGTCGGAAAGCTGACCCCGGTTTGACCCCATTTCTTAAAGCAACAATGGAAGTCATGTGATTACCATATTTGGGCATTTTTTGGGTCATTTTTTCTTCAACTGAAACAAGTCTGTTTCCTCCAAAAAGTCATATTAAATGAAATCAAATCATGCTGTACGTTACAAATGCCAATTGTGTATACTTTTTACAAGTTCTAACATACAAATTGTTTTGATTAAGTGTACTGAATTAGAATACAAAGCCTTCAAACCCCAGGTCGTCACTCGTCACGTCAATTTTTTTCAACACATCAGTTGAAATTTCTTTCTTAACTTCTGGGGAACCTATGCCAAATTTAAAATATGTGATGAGGCTATTTATGAACTAGCCCGTGTCAAATTTGTGCCACTTAATACACTGTAATACGCAAATGTGCCACTTCGATGTGTCGATATTTCTGAAGAAGCGGTTCCGATAGTAATTTACGAGTTACGTCCCTTTGTTGACACTTTTCATGAACAAACTTATTTGTACTATTATATATATTAAGCACCATATCCTGTTATTTTCACGTGAATATTATTGAAATAATCAATTATCTTTTTACTTAATATATATTGATACAACAAACATATATAAAACAATTAGGTAAACGCATTTTATCATTTTTAAAACAGTTTCAGAACAGAAATAGGGCTTTAATATTACAGTAAATATTACTCTGTGCCATAATATATTATTTCAAGAGTTACTTTAATATGTTGGTAAATATTTTTACTGCTGTAACCAAATGATATCAACACAGAAATAAATTTCTATTACATAAAGGCCCTGGCTAGCCAAATTATGCATAAATACTGGATCTAAACAGCCTGAGGGTTAAAATGTTGAATCCCCTTTCAATGCTGATACCTGATCCTACCTTTTTCAAATACATTTAAAAGAAGTAATAATCAAAGTATTCTCAATGTAAATTCTTCATAATTTGAAATAAAAGGAAATTGGTTTGCAATCGATCTGTGTATAATTAAATTAAATATAACAATAAATTTTGTACCATACAGGTTCTACTGAATGGACTCATTTAGCCTATAAAAAAAGCCTAAACCAGTGGATAATTATTTAAAAGGCTTATAATCACAAACTTACGAATAAATAACAACGAGAAAGATTCAATCTCATATTTTTCATCTTCTATGTAAAAAAAAAATGATAACTATGCATATTAAAAGTATTTCAGAGCAGTTTCTGAGTGCTATGTTTTAGATCACAAGCAAGTCTCACTTCATGTAATTATGAGAAAGCTTTCAATAAGAGTGATTAAAATGCAAGTCTGAAAGAGATTGTTTTAAGTTCAAAGGATAAGACTTTTATGTTTCCATGGTACATGTAGTATTTGCATTTACTTGTGCAGGATTCCTTCATCACAAAAAAATAATATTAGCCATGAATGATTTTTCTAGTCATCTTAAATTAAAGGTTGTGCACACACAGTATAAAATTTCCTTACCTTATTGTTTTAGTTAACGTCAAACAATTCACTTAAAGAGAAAAATTAATCCACTCAAATTCACAGCTGAACTCGCCATTGCTTTTTCAAACAAACACTCTAAATGTGTGTACATTCTGTTCAGATGCATGTTGACATCATGGTGTAAGACCAAAAAAACTACAATGTAAAAAAATGTCTTTCTTTCGGAATTTAGTTCAAACGGGGTTTCCTAAGGGGTGACAGAACGTTAGACTTGAAATATTTTTTTAACTTTGAGATACTTTGAGATTAACAGACAATTTCGCATAATTTTTTATCGTATTTGTTAAAGGACGGCCAATTTGGGTATTGTTTTTCTTTAATAATAAGACAAATGCTTAAAAGATAGAAAGACATCTATTTCTGACTCCAATGGCAAGTAAGAAACAGAAAATAGAAAATTTTCCAAAATGCCGCCAATTTATTTTTTCCGCGAATTTAACTCAATTTCAGAATGGCGGGCTTTAATATCAGTCCCATTGTTGTCTTAAGAAAGTAGCAACAACGGTCGTTTCTAAGGGCATGCTTTCTGACTGATAGTTTCTGAGAAAAACTTAACATTGACCCATGAACCATAAAAATGAGGTCAAATTTAGATGAAACCTGCCAGATGGACATGTAGACCTTACAATTATTCTTTACACCAAATGTAATTGACCTACTGCTTATAGTATCTGAGAAACTGACATAATCAGGAAAACTTAACTTTGATCACTGATTTATGAAATGAGATTGATATACCTGTCACACAGACATGGAAGACCTTGTAAGAATCTCATATACCAAATATGTTTATCCTTTTACTCATAAGTGAGGAATTTACATGAAATTTAAAAAAAATTTTTAAGCAGTCACAACACCATGAAAATGAGGTCACATTTGACAGAAGGAAACTTCTCTAAGGAAGAGATGAAGCATCCAGGTCTTCTACCTACTGAAATATAAAGCATCAGACAAGTAGCTTACACTACATCTACAGGATTAGCAGCTCTATGTCTCACATTCTACCAGTCCTAGCCAGACAAATAGCTTACACTACATCTGCATGATTAGCAGCTCTATGTCTCACATTCTACCAGTTCTGTCCAAGCCAGACAAATAGCTTACTAGTACACTACATCTGCAGGATTAGCAGCTCTATGTCTCAAATTCTACCAGTTCTGTCCTAGCCAGACAAATAGCTTACACTACATCTGCAGGATTAGCAGCTCTATGTCTCACATTCTACCAGTTCTGTCCAAGCCAGACAAATAGCTTACTAGTACACTACATCTGCATGATTAGCAGCTCTATGTCTCACATTCTACCAGTTCTGTCCAAGCCAGACAAATAGCTTACTAGTACACTACATCTGCAGGATTAGCAGCTCTATGTCTCACATTCTACCAGTTCTGTCCAAGCCAGACAAATAGCTTACACTACATCTGCAGGATTAGCAGCTCTATGTCTCACATTCTACCAGTTCTGTCCAAGCCAGACAAATAGCTTACTAGTACACTACATCTGCAGGATTAGCAGCTCTATGTCTCACATTCTACCAGTTCTGTCCAAGCCAGACAAATAGCTTATTAGTACACTACATCTGCAGGATTAGCAGCTCTATGTCTCAAATTCTACCAGTTCTGTCCTAGCCAGACAAATAGCTTACACTACATCTGCAGGATTAGCAGCTCTATGTCTCACATTCTACCAGTTCTGTCCAAGCCAGACAAATAGCTTACTAGTACACTACATCTGCAGGATTAGCAGCTCTATGTCTCACATTCTACCAGTTCTGTCCTAGCCAGACAAATAGCTTACACTACATCTACAGGATTAGCAGCTCTATGTCTCACATTCTACCAGTCCTAGCCAGACAAATAGCTTACACTACATCTGCAGGATTAGCAGCTCTATGTCTCACATTCTACCAGTCCTAGCCAGACAATACAAATGGATATAACTAATAGTTTATATTGAAGAGGTATATAACAACCCCTTTCTGGGTATATACAACCATATTTGTATTCTCCTTTGTGTAAAGGTCAAGAATGCTGTGTTCTTCTTTGTGGTCTAATAAAGATATTTAAAATAGCCTCCAGCTGTTTCTGTGTTTTATCTTATAAACAGTTCAACTGATGCTTTTCAAAATTAAAATATGTTGTCACTGGTCACAAAAAGGAGGTCAAATTGGATATTGACAATTTCCACTTTTGTCATTCAGGAGTTTTGGTCCATGCTTGGTCAGAAACTCACATGTTATGTCATTTCAATGCAATAGCTTGAGAACAGTTCAACCAATTTTATTTAAACTTTAACATGCTGTTACTGATCACAGAGTGGAGGTAAAGTTTTATAAAGACGATTTTTACTTATGTAATTCAGGAGTTATGGTTCATGATTGTTTAGAAAATTGAATTTTGCTGTTTCTGAGCAATAACTAGAGAAATGTTCAACCAAAGCTTGCCAAATTTTGATATATTGTTTCTGATGATGAAATGGAATTCAGTTTCAATATTGATAATTTTCACTTTTGTTATTCATTTCCGTGCAATAATTTGAGAACCTGTGGATGAACATATAGTGGTATATTTTGCATCCATAAAACAACTACGTTTTGATAAATATAATTCTTAAGTCATTAACATACATCAATTTAATTTCACCCTTTCAGCCCTACAATACAGAAAACCTTGTTTCCTGTAAATTTGACAGCTCATTTCTTGTTTGTTTTGCTGCTGTTTAACTCTTGATCCTTCTAGTTAACATGCTCTAGAATTTTTTAACTGTTTCATCATATATGAATCAACCTACTACAAATAATATTTTGATTAAGAGATAATTCACGAAGCCATAATTTGTTGGACATTTACACATGGCCTGGGCTGTGATATTCGAATTTTATCCTGAGCGTTCGTGAGGGATAAAATTAACGAATATCACGGCAAAAGCCACATGTAAATGTCCAACAAATCTATGGCTTCCATGAATTATTTCGATTCTAAGAGGACAAATAAGGTAATTTAAAAACTGAAGCGAAGGTAGGATTGCTGTGTGTATGTCTGTTCTATTTTACAACCTGTAAGATAAAAGCTACAAATTTCAAATAAATCTAAGTTTACATGAATTATTTCTTAAATAAGCACTAGAAAAATGTGTTCAATTCTCATAATTCTTAAACCAAACATTTTTTTCCGTTGGTTACTTTTACTGTCAAATCCAGAGTTGACATGTCGTAACTAAGGAGTGAGCCACCATGTTGACTTGCTGAAATGCACAAATGTGTGAATAATGCAATAGAATAGAAAATGAAACAACACCTACCTCAAAACTCCATTTTAATGCAATATTATCCGAACTTAGGGCATATGCGTAACGGAAAACGTTCAGCTTGAGAGTTTTCATTCGTATGACGTCATGTTATGACATGACATTAATGTGCCAAGATCATTCAGAAAATTTCATGAATTTTATTTTATTTTGTTTTATACATTTTTAAGCTTTTGTGCATTAATTCTTTTGTTATGCATTATAATAGGAATAACGGTTCTGTAGTTTCTTTTTCATTTTAATTTGAACACAACGAAATCGACATAGTGTTTGCACATAGGTTACGATATATGTGGATTTACGTGGGAGGTAAATAGTAACAGCCACCAATATGCACATCTCTGAGTCTGCGCTAAGTATAGATATTTCGAGAATTTTATCACGGTGTTGTTAACAAAGCGAAAGAAGCACGTCATACTAGAATTGGAATTAGCTTCCATATTTATAATAATAATCATAAATCCAATAATATAAAAACACTGCATAAATAATTGTTTTCCTATAAAAAACATCATCATAATTTACAGAGTTCTGTAACAGTTCTTTGTACTGACAATGCTGATGATATACAGCCATCTAAGTTAGAGTGCGTAAAACCATCACCAGCCAGTATAATCAACGGTTTCTCATTCAATACAACACATCCTGGACTTTCTTCATAACCTTTATGTACCTAAAACAAAATAAAAAATGAATATTCTGACTTTATTACAAATAATGTCCTTACAAAGAATCGGGTAACGTATAAATATATTAATCAATCATCTATAATATAACCTCAAAACAAAGTTCACCATAAAGCGATAATATGGTAGTACTAGTCCCTGCAAAAAAAAAAATACTTAAGGAAATATTTATCAATTTTGTATCTTTACAAACAAATTACAATCTGTGGTTTGTGTCTATTGTTTATGTGTCTCGTACCTATCTTTTAAGTTCAGCAAATTGCAACTGGTTTTTACAGTTGTTCTTTTGTTGTGCTGTTACACCACTGTCCTAGGTCATGGGGAGGGTTGAACACTCACAAACATGTAACCCACCACATTTTCTGTGCCTGTCCAAAGTCAAGAGCCTGTAGTTTAGTGGTTGTTGTTGGTTATTGTCTGTCATATTATCTTTTGATTCAGCCATGCTGGATCTATGCAATCACTCTGGTTTTAGAGATGGTGCAGAATACTAAGTTGAAGACATATCATGAAACTAATTATGTGTTTTTATGATTTGCAGAAACTTTCTACACCATTTTAATCATCAACTGCCAACTTCTGACATGTTATTTGCCCTTAAAATAAGAAAAGTTTGGTCGAACAACCCTTTTATTTTAGATATACACTTGTATATAGTTCCTTTGTAAATCAAAATTTATAATGATTTACTATTTATGAATTATTTTATTTGTACATCAATTGAATCAGCTGATAAGAATTTTGAAAGTATTTTATTAGTATCTTATGCATGTGCAAGATACTGTTCAATGGAATTTAGGTCAAAATGTGTATTAATATATCTAGTAAGTTGATTCCACACTTTTTGAAATGGATTAATCCAATTCTTTACATAAGAGTCAGAATGATTATCAACTGTCATGATTTTCAAATAATTACACTCAAAGGTGTAAGTATTAATTTTAAACAACCCCAGTCTTAATTCACCACAGTTAATATCTCATGACCTGTTACATAATAATTACACACCTGACTGATTATACCTGGGAACAGTATATCTAACGGAAACGAATCTGATAGGCTTTTCAGTATAAAATTGATAAAATCTCGGACTCCACGAGACTTCGCGAGATTTATGGATTTTGGTGGCGTCTGACTGAAAAACTATCGGAACTGCTCGATAAACTAACCACATAATTCTAATCGTAAATAAATACAAGTTTTATGATAAAGTAGATACATTTTGTCATATAAAATGACCAACATAAGTGTGATTTATTTGATGTGAAGTGTTTTATGTTTTGAATTTGGGAAGGCAATCGGCGCTATTTTTTATTACCCTGTTTGCATTCTGTACCATTCTGTGATAAAATGAATGCGATTATAACAAATTTAAAGTGACAGAATACAAGTTTGATACACTGGCATCACTGTAAAACTAGTTTGAATGACATTTTATTGATATTATCAGAAATTATTAGGATAATAGCGAGTATGTTTTAACACATGTCCGTTTCCGTATCGTTTCTTTATTACCTATCAGCCGACGATAAAATCGGCTACAATTAGGTAGTGTCAAGTCCCGTCAATATATATGTTCCTGATTATACACATTCTTGACCTAAATAGTAAACCTACAAATGGATTATTTATTTTGATCTACAATACATTAAAATATTCTGTTAATTTTGCTAGCTAGCTTAATGAAATCAGATGTGTTTTTTTTTGAAGAAAAGACAAAAATGAAAAAAATATGTATAAAAATGCAACGAAATTTTATTTCACTTGTAAACTCAGTGTCATTATCATCTGACATAAGTCAATAATCAAGTTCTAATTAATTAGTTACAATTATCAGAAATTTGGTTAAAACAAAAACAGAATGGCATTTTTCTGCAATAAAATTCATTTGTTTGTTCTACATTGATATCCCATTATATTGCTATTCAACAGTAATTGGAAATATCTCAGCATTAGGTATTTGTACAATTAAATTTGAATACAGAAAATGTGTTTTTCTTAATGAAGAATGAACACCAATTAAGATAAAAATAGTTATTATTTTTTTATTTTTTGTTGAGAAAGTGCATTCCCAAGGCATCATGATCTTTCTGGAAATTATTAAGCATGTTATTATTGGCATATAAAAAATATATTACTTGTTTGATGATCTCCTTTCCATTCTTGTCAATACCATTAAATTGTAAATATTTATAAAAAAATCTGACAGAGTCTAAAATTGAAATATCAATATGCACCTCATGTTTGTGGTATATCATCTTTTCCACAAGTTTATTGTTTTCTGTTTGGTATTAAATTAATATTAAGATCCATTTTGTTAGATCTGGTGATCAATTTATTTGGCAATCGCCAATGGCAGTCAGCAGGGTTTAAGAACATCAGTTGTTCGACCTGTTAGTCAAATGCGTATTGTTAAAAAGACTTTTCATTTTTTGGTCTTTGGAAATTGTTGTTTGTGCTGTATTCAGACCCTCTACCAATTAATTTGTTTTACATGCACACGTATAAAATTGCGGTTTTATCCAACGCAATCATAGGTTTGAACGTTGTTTTCAATTTAGACTTTTATATATTTTTCGTTTGGGCTTGTATTATATTTTCCTTCGGGTTTATATGATCCGTTCATCCTATTTCGACTCTTTAAAATTCAAGAGTCTATCCTAAATTGAGGTAAATTATATGGCCTTCCAAATACCATTTCTATCCCTAACATCACTGAAGAGACATTAATTGTTGAAATCCGGATATGGTGTACAAATGTTTGCACCTCATGTTTGTGGTATACCATCTTTTCCAAGTTTATTGTTTTCTGTTTGGTATTAAATTAATATTAAGATCCATTTCATTAGATCTGGTGATCAATTTATTTGGCAATCACCAATGGCAGTCAGCAGGGTTTAAGAACATCAGTTGTTCGACCTGTTAGTCAAATGCGTTTTGTTAAAATAGACTTTTCACTTTTTGGTCTTTTGAAAATTGTTGTTTGTGCTGTATTTAGACCCTCTACCAAGAAATTTGTTTTACATGCACACGTATAAAATTGCGGTTTTATCCAACGCAATCATAGGTTTGAACGTTGGTTTCAATTTAGACTTTTATATATATATATATATATATATATATCAATATTGCGAAATTCCTACCTTTGGACAATAACATAGAAATTTTAAAGTAAAATTGGAAATGAAAAAGTATGGTCAGAAAGAATATCAGACTAGCTATGTATATGGCTGGATCACAACATCTACGATGCTTTGATTTGTAATTGTTATGTTGTAAATAGGTCATTAGTTGTATCTTTTCAATTGTTTCACACTTTTCATGTCAGCCTTTTATAGCCAACTGTATGGTATGGGTTTTTCTCTTTGTTGAAAGCCGTACAGTGGCCTATAACTGCTTACATCCACTTCATTTGAACTCTGGTAATAATTGTCTCATTGGTAATCATACCACCTCCTTCTTTCGATATAAAAAAATTTCAGCCTCCAGTCTCCTGTGACAGCATCAACCATGCTTGGTTATATTTCAACCTTCAATTGAATACCTAAATACCATTTTATCTTAAGCTCTGAAATATTGTCAGTAACCACAGTTTATATAACAAAGGGTATGAAAACTATCAAGCAGGTATCAAGATCTCGGTATAATAACGGCAGATATGAAAAAACATGTATTTAGGCCACACCAATTTGATTTGTAGTTCTTCGGACAAAAGCTCCAAAATATATGGGCGAGCGAGCGAAATTTTTTGATTGTATTTCTTTCTTGAAAATGAGTTTTTGAGGCGAGTGCTCTACAACTGAAGCGAGCGGTATAACTTTTTAAAATTGTGCGATTTAGAATTTATGTACATGTTAAAACTGGGTTACTTAATAGAAAAGGAGGAGAAACATGCTCTAATGCATATAATTTGATGTATTGGCACCTGTACTATACCCAACTTTTTGTCTCGCTGTGGTTTAGTTAATTTTGATTATTTTCGTCAAATAAGCTTTGTCTGTGTGAATTTTCATTTAAATTGTATATATTAAGGAAGCATAGCAGATGCAGTTTAACAAGAGGAATTATGTAAGTTAGGTAAATGACATATGTTGAATAAAATTAAAATATGTGTATGTATCCCAAAAATGCCCCAATAAAATATTAAATATTGTTCATTTAGTTGTATTCATTATATGGTAATGATTGTTTATTGGTTGCTTGACATCCAGTTGGAACTATTTATCCATACTAAGGATCAACATAATGAGTGAGGTGAATATTTCAACAACATCATGAGTAAGATAGTTAAATTGCTATGCATGTAGATCTCAATGTATTAAAATATTCCTTAAAATACCTGTCACCACATTCACATGCATTATTCTGACAGCAAAATACTCTTTCCTTTTGTTCCTAAAAGCTGCAATGCATTTTAAACTCTTTAGCTTGACTAGAAGTGGTTGAACCAATTACACATCCCTAATTATTATGAGCAAGCCAATCACAATACCACAACTTTGGTCTAGAACGTTGGAATTCTAAAATTTTCCTCACTAAAAGTTCTGCTTGCATGCCAATAGACTAACAAGAGGATATGGGGTTTCATCAAAATAAGATAAATCTGATTTTTTAAAAATTCATGGAATTTAATATTAATCTCAGCAAAGATAGATAAGATAGGTCTATGTCTGTTGAAACAATGATCGGGATGACTATGGTTCTAACAAATATTGATGTGATCATGGTCATCTAACGAAAGATTTTTAATTTTGTCTCCTAGAACAGGTCTTCATAGGTAAAACAAGATTAATTTCGGATAACTGTGTGTTCAATAACTACTTGTCCACTGCAAATTATGAGCTGACACAACTACATGTTGGCATCCCAATTTTTACCTTTTATTTACAAATCGATTTATCACACGTGCATTTGAATCAATTGAAGCAATATATGCACAAGAAAACGTCCATGTGAAAAAAAAATTTCAAGGAGAAACTAATTTTGAAGCGGCATGCGGCCCAAAAATTTGCAGAAGCGGTAATTATCATTTTTTATTGAAAAGACAATTTCTCCAAAACAGGAGCAGGAAAATCCAAATAACTATTAATCAAATTGGTGTGGCCTTATCTATAAAAATCATACAAAGATACTGTATGTAGTTTAAAATGTAAAATTTTCAAACTCTTCAAGGATAGTATGGACATTTGTGTACAAGTTCATACTGTCTGTAACATTTGTGTATGAGTTCATACTGTCTGTAACATTTGTGTACAAGTTCATACTGTCTGTAACATTTGTGTACGAATTCATACTGTCTGTAACATTTGTGTATGAGTTTATATTGTTTGTAACATCTGTGTATGAGTATATACTGTGCGTAACATATGTGTATGAATTCTTATCTTACCTCCTATACATATCCAGGAATATGATTGGTTAAAAGCAACTGCGTGGAGACCCTGTATATTTCATATGGGGTTAGTAGGCATGGTTTTATTAGTTTGTTTTGCATTCATTTCAATCGTTCATCATCAATTTCTTCGTTTGTTGAAACATTTCAAATTTTCCTCAACGCTGTGTTGTTTTATAAAGGGACGTAACACCACTACTAACCGTGTATTAAAATAAGCCACGCCTACTAACCCCATATGAAATATACACGGTCACCAAGCGGTCGCTTTTAACCAATGATATTCCTAGAAATGTATAGGAGGCAAGATAAATTTCAATACATGCTTAGTAGTGGTGTTATGTCCCTTTGTAAAAACAACACAGTGTTGAGGAAAAATCTGAAAGGTTTCAACAGACGAAGAAATTGATGATGAACAATTGAAATAAATGCAGAAAACACATTAAAAGCTAACAAGTTGTTATTGTTGGCATTTGTTTTTGTATGGACCAATGGAAGTAGGTTCTTATTATTGAAGACTTGATCACTTTGATAGGCCACTAGTCTAAATGCCACATGTTAAGATAGTCGGTAAGATAAATTCATTACACAGTGTGCTAGTGACCTAATACGATATATATGGGCTCACCCCATATGGAATTTACTGACCCCATATATATCGTATTAGGTCACTAGCACACTATGTAACTAATAATATTGTCTGTCACATGTGTGTATGAGTTCATACTGCCTGTCACAATTGTGTACGAGTTCATACTGTTTGTAACATTTTTGTATGAGTTCATTTTGTCTGTCACATTTGTGTATGAGTTCATAATGTCTGTAATATTTGTGTATGAGTTCATAAGGACAAAACATAAGCTCTACTGACCTTTCATCTGACATAGGCATCTATAGGTTTAGTTTAGTCAAGCTGACCTGTGTATTGTAAACATCTACCTATTAGCATATTTGCTTACAACTTTTGACCTCTTCCAGGTTCTAGCAGTACAGTTTTAACCTGTGCATTTATGAATATTTTACATTATCTCAGCTTCTTAAACCTCTACAGACTCTGATGATTCACGTAAGGCCTATATATTTGGAATGTTTACCTGTGAATATCTCCACTTGTGACTTTTGACCGTAAATAGGTCATTAGTTGTCTGCAATTGTTTCACACTTTTCATGTCAGCCTTTATAGCCAACTATATGGTATGGGTTTTCTCTTTGTTGAAGGCCGTACAGTGGCCTATAATTGCTACATCCACTTCATTTGAACTCTGGTAATAGTTGTCTCATTGGTAATCAAACCACATCTCAATCTTTTGATAATAAAAATTTATCAAGTCTCCTGTGACAGCATCAACCATGCTTGGTTATATTTCAACCTTCAATTGAATACCTAAATACCATTTTATCTTAAGCTCTGAAATATTATCAGTAACCACAGTTTATATAACAAAGGGTATGAAAACTATCTAGCAGGTATCAAGATCTCGGTTATGGCAATATTAGAAAAAACATTATTTAGCCACCAAATAATTTGAATTAATTGGACAAAACTCCTTTGAAAATTGATAATTCTTAAATCTTGAGGAAAAAATTGTTGTTTTGCCTTTTGAAATATTCTTGAACGGTTTAGCAACTGCAAAAGGAATCCAACCTTTTAAAATTGTTGACCGTTGTAAATTTAGACAATAAAATAATAGACAAAGGAGGAAAACATGCTCTAATGCATATAATTTGATGTATTGGCACCTGTACTATACCCAACTTTTTGTCTCGCTGTGGTTTAGTTAATTTTGATTATTTTCGTCAAATAAGCTTTGTCTGTGTGAATTTTCATTTAAATTGTATATATTAAGGAAGCATAGCAGATGCAGTTTAACAAGAGGAATTATGTAAGTTAGGTAAATGACATATGTTGAATAAAATTAAAATATGTGTATGTATCCCAAAAATGCCCCAATAAAATATTAAATATTGTTCATTTAGTTGTATTCATTATATGGTAATGATTGTTTATTGGTTGCTTGACATCCAGTTGGAACTATTTATCCATACTAAGGATCAACATAATGAGTGAGGTGAATATTTCAACAACATCATGAGTAAGATAGTTAAATTGCTATGCATGTAGATCTCAATGTATTAAAATATTCCTTAAAATACCTGTCACCACATTCACATGCATTATTCTGACAGCAAAATACTCTTTCCTTTTGTTCCTAAAAGCTGCAATGCATTTTAAACTCTTTAGCTTGACTAGAAGTGGTTGAACCAATTACACATCCCTAATTATTATGAGCAAGCCAATCACAATACCACAACTTTGGTCTAGAACGTTGGAATTCTAAAATTTTCCTCACTAAAAGTTCTGCTTGCATGCCAATAGACTAACAAGAGGATATGGGGTTTCATCAAAATAAGATAAATCTGATTTTTTAAAAATTCATGGAATTTAATATTAATCTCAGCAAAGATAGATAAGATAGGTCTATGTCTGTTGAAACAATGATCGGGATGACTATGGTTCTAACAAATATTGATGTGATCATGGTCATCTAACGAAAGATTTTTAATTTTGTCTCCTAGAACAGGTCTTCATAGGTAAAACAAGATTAATTTCGGATAACTGTGTGTTCAATAACTACTTGTCCACTGCAAATTATGAGCTGACACAACTACATGTTGGCATCCCAATTTTTACCTTTTATTTACAAATCGATTTATCACACGTGCATTTGAATCAATTGAAGCAATATATGCACAAGAAAACGTCCATGTGAAAAAAAATTTCAAGGAGAAACTAATTTTGAAGCGGCATGCGGCCCAAAAATTTGCAGAAGCGGTAATTATCTTTTTTATTGAAAAGACAATTTCTCCAAAACAGGAGCGGAAAATCCAAATAACTATTAATCAAATTGGTGTGGCCTTATCTATAACAATCATACAAACATACTGTATGTAGTTTAAAAATGTCAAAATTTGAAACTCTTCAAGGATAGTATTGACATTTGTGTACAAGTTCCTACTGTCTGTAACATTTGTGTACGAGTTCATACTGTCTGTAACATTTGTGTACAAGTTCATACTGTCTGTAACATTTGTGTACAAGTTCATACTGTCTGTAACATTTGTGTATGAGTTGATATTGTCTGTAACATCTGTGTATGAGTATATACTGTGCGTAACATATGTGTATGAATTCTTATCTTACCTCCTATACATATCCAGGAATATGATTGGTTAAAAGCAACTGCGTGGAGACCCTGTATATTTCATATGGGGTTAGTAGGCATGGTTTTATTAGTTTGTTTTGCATTCATTTCAATCGTTCATCATCAATTTCTTCGTTTGTTGAAACATTTCAATTTTTCCTCAACGCTGTGTTGTTTTTATAAAGGGACGTAACACCACTACTAACCGTGTATTAAAATAAGCCAGCCTACTAACCCCATATGAAATATACATGGTCTCCAAGCGGTCGCTTTTAATCAATAATATTCCTAGAAATGTATAGGAGGTAAGATAAATTTCAATACATGGTTAGTAGTGGTGTCACGTCCCTTTGTAAAACAACACAGTGTTGAGCAAAATCTGAAAGGTTTCAACAGACAAGAAATTGATGATGAACAATTGAAATAAATGCAGAAAACACATTAAATGCTACCAAGTTGTTATTGTTGGCATTTGTTTTTTTTGTATAGACCAATGGAAGTAGGTTCTTATTATTGAAGACTTGATCACTTTGATAGGCCACTAGTCTAAATGCCACGTTAAGATAGTCGGTAAGATAAATTAGTTACACAGTGTGCTAGTGACCTAATACCATATATATGGGTTTCAAGCTTCGCTCTCACCTCATATGGAATTTACTGACCCCATATATCGTATTAGGTCACTAGCATTCATGATTAAATTTGATACGTAATGATTGGCAGTATTGTGCGTTAGTTTAGCTTTAGTCTTCTTTAACTATTTTATTTATTATATTTATCAGTCAACACCCAGATTCCTATTTAAATAATTTATTCGGACATCTCCTTTAAAGTTCGGAAATTATACAATTTAAACTGCCGACAAAATCTTACTGACTGCACGAGCTTTAGAATGGCAAGAAATACGATGCAAAAGTAAAGAAGGCTGATCATGACTAGTGTAAAACTTTGATCTTCCTGTATTGATTGACACAATTGTAAAATATGTTTATAAAACACGATTTTCATTAAAATTTCAAACATGGAAATAGAAAGGCAATATCTTTGTTATAATACAACAGTGTCAACAAATCTGTTATTTCCATTATATGTAAATTTATTAACAAACAAAATTTAAAATAATGCTGGGTCATAGAATATTGACGTGCATATGAAAAGTTTTTTATATAAAACTAGGAATCGAAACATGATCACGGCGTTATAAATATTGTAAAAAAAAAAACCAATTGTTTCAAAGAGATTAACGGAAATATATGTCAAAATAGAAAGCACGGATGATCTGGCTGACCAAATTGTTTTACTTATGAAATGATTGACAGGTATGAATAGACGTAGAGGTCCGACGGGAACGTGGTATCGAAAGGAAAATAACAGTTTATTCACAATGCCTATATTCAGTTTGTTTATATACTTTATAAATACGATATGTTGGCCTTATACTTAAAATTGTGTTTCTACTAATAACATAAAGGAACAGGACGTTAAAAGGGAAATATTGTAACCATCAACAAATACTGTATAATTTACGGATTGATGTCTCAACATTTTGATTAAAACTTGATTGAAAACAGTCCTGGTTGTTATAATTTTGAATAAAATGAAATATTTACGGTTTACAAATACAAATACAAATAGTTTATTGGCACAAACACAATTATTATAATTGGCAACACATTTTACAGTACATTGTTAAAAATCGTCTTTCTTTCATTTTCAAGATAAAAAGTTGATCCCATATTCATGATATTAAATTTTTATTTTTATTGTAATTTTTCTTTGAATACAAAACAATATTTTACAATTATTATCTATCCTCCATAAATACTAAAATATCTGTACAGGTAAAATTTAATTCTAATCAAGCTGGTACAGATTGATTTACGACCTTCCACTCGGATATTGTACAGGTTAATATCACAGCAAAATGCTACCAAGTTGTTATTGTTGGCATTTGTTTTTTTTGTATAGACCAATGGAAGTAGGTTCTTATTATTGAAGACTTGATCACTTTGATAGGCCACTAGTCTAAATGCCACGTTAAGATAGTCGGTAAGATAAATTCGTTACACAGTGTGCTAGTGACCTAATACCATATATATGGGTTTCAAGCTTCGCTCTCACCTCATATGGAATTTACTGACCCCATATATATCGTATTAGGTCACTAGCACACTATGTAACTAATAATATTGTCTGTCACATGTGTGTATGAGTTCATACTGCCTGTCACAATTGTGTACGAGTTCATACTGTTTGTAACATTTTTGTATGAGTTCATTTTGTCTGTCACATTTGTGTATGAGTTCATAATGTCTGTAATATTTGTGTATGAGTTCATAAGGACAAAACATAAGCTCTACTGACCTTTCATCTGACATAGGCATCTATAGGTTTAGTTTAGTCAAGCTGACCTGTGTATTGTAAACATCTACCTATTAGCATATTTGCTTACAACTTTTGACCTCTTCCAGGTTCTAGCAGTACAGTTTTAACCTGTGCATTTATGAATATTTTACATTATCTCAGCTTCTTAAACCTCTACAGACTGATGATTCAGGTATGGCCTATATGTTTGGAATGTTTACCTGTGAATATCTCCACTTGTGACTTTTGACCTCTACAGGTTCAGGCAGGTCAGGCAAGACTTGTTTAAGATGGGACATGATGATATCTCTCATGTCTTCTTTGTCTGTTTCTAGATTTTTTAGACTGAAGGGAACACTAGTATGTACAACAATAGAAGGACCAATATCACTGGAATCTATAAATATAAAATATCCAATCAATGTATATAACAGCTTATGTCCTTTTACATTACAATAATACTGGTATGTGGAATGATACATCTAAATTGATCGAGGAATTATAGATTAAAGAGCCATGCTTCCAATAATGATTAGGACTTTCTTATTATTAATATAGAAAAATTGCTGGGTTTAATTTTCATTCATAAGTTGTAGAGAGGACACAAATTGTATTAACCCCCAAAAATTCCATGTTATCTGAAGTAACTGTGTATACATATCGTACTACAATAACAAAATAGAATGACATTACATAGACAAAAAATGTGCTTCGCCGAGCGCAGCTGGATACCACCGCAGAGGTCCAACCCTGAACAGTTGGGGCAAAAATGGACACAATATTCAAGCTTGATACAGATATGAATTTGGATTGTAATTAAATATTTGACACATTATAGGTTTCTGACACAAAATAAATGTAGTCAAAGAACTTGAAATTGGTTATATGATTTGAATTTATATTCAATGGAAGATTTCTTGCTGTTGTGAAATACACTGTGCTGTTGCGCAATACTTAGTAAATCTGTTTTCAGACTATATACAAAGAATTAGCAAAATAAATTGTGACCCCCAATTTTTTTTTGGAAAATTGATTTCTTTAATCTTGAGGAAAAAAATTGCTTGTTTTGGCCCCTAATCCTGAACGGTTTAGGCAATTTCCCCAAAATGAATCCCAACCTTCTACTTGTGGTATTGAACCTTGTGGTACAATTTCAGAGCAATCAAAATACATACAAGTTATTGTCCTGAAACTAGAAAAATGCTTTTTGGGCCCTTTTGGCCTCTAATTCCTAAACGGTTGGGACCATCACCCCCCAAAACAATCCCAACCTTCCTTTTGTGGTATTGAACCTTTTTGGTTAAATCTCATAGAGATCCATACACTTAAACTAAAGTTATTGTCTGGAAACCAAATGTCTTCTGACGATGACACGTGATAGCAATATACGAACGCAAATTTTTTGCGGTCGTATAAAAATCTGTGACCAATTGATATAAAAATAAACAAGGGTCATGTTCCCCACATGAGGCATAATCAAACAGAGTTTGGTAAAGACATTTTTGATAGCTCAAAAGAAATTGTTCGGACACCACAACAACAGAAGGCATACAGAAAAATATAAGCCTAATTGGACTTTGTCCTAAATCAGCTAAAATTAGCAAACAAAAGATGTGATCTTGTACATGACTCATAAAAAATCAGCATTACTAAATGAAAAAAATAAAAAGTTCCAATTTTAAAGATTCCACAGATAGGTAAGATGCTAAAATTAGAACTATTTCTAATCTTTTTACTTACCAAGTCCTCTTTTTTTGTTATCTATGGCAACAAATCTGATACATGGATTGTCTGTAATGTATTTCCCACTCCATGAATAATTAAGTTGGGTTCCAGGTTTATAAAACAATCCTAAAGCAAACCTGGAGGAGTAGGAGACATCTTCTAAATTCTTCTTTACATCAGACTTGCTGTCTGTAAACATAAAAATATACAATACATAATTTACTTACCAGTAAAGGCTATATGGTAGAATACAATTTGGAAAATCAAAGTTTTTCTAGTACTTCTAGTCAAGTTCTATGTAAAGGAAACACAAAGTAAAGTAAAACAATAATAAGAGCACCTATGATCAATTAGTATAGAATATATTTCATATATTTTTTATTGTGTAAATCTGAACAAGAACTCTTCATTGTTTTTCATTTTTAAATGAGCATAGTTCCAAGTAAAAGTAACTTGGTATGCTGGCCCCTGACAGCAATCCAATGAAAGCGTCTTCAATTTATCCGACTTCACTCTTATATGTTTGTCATGTTTGTGGAATCCAATCATATCAATTGGAAGTGAAAACTGTTCTCCGTACTATGAAAAGCTGCAATTTTACAAACTTGAACAATTACAGAACAATAATTTTATTTTTTCGGTTGAAATGACTAATTTATATGCAATGTCCCAATTTACTTCTCCTTGACTACATACTTATCAATTGTTGAATGTTTCCTTTCAAAGCAAGGATCTGTGGTACTGGCATTGTAAGGATGAGTGCATCACATAACCTGTGACCTTTTGAATCTTCCACTTTTATCTGATCTTTATCAACATCAACAGACTGTATAACAGTATCTGTTTTTAAAATACTATCTACAATGAATTAAAAAAGTTATTTAATTCTCCATTATTTGGGAAAACTATGTTGTGACTTAGATTTCTTAAAAAACGGGTGCAGTAGTGGATACAACTGCAATAAAACGTATAAAACACAAAGTAAAGCTATGGATAATAACAATCAAATGACAGACTGATCTAAGGACATCAGCAATATATGCAACATCTATCATGTCTATAACAATTTTATTTCATGTGCTTTCAACCTCAAAGATTATTTGAAGTAACAAAGGCAAAAAACGTAGAAATACCCCATTTAAGTCTAAAAATTATTTTCTGGTTATTGTAAAATGAGACTTTTATTTCATGTTCTTTTGTGCACTTTACCCTGCTCCTTACGACTATATATTGATGAAAAACAGTTAGAATTATATAAAGACTTGTATAATGATAGTACAAATAGCACACAATGTATTACATGTACTTAATTATTTATCAACTTTAAAAAATGATGTGCCTGTATGAGATGGATGTCTTGCCCTCAAATTATGAGAAGTGCAGATCATTTATACCTGCATGTACGTGTAAATCTTCTTCCCAGGCGTTAAATGCAGGTCATTTAAATAAAAACAATTAAAGACTAATGCACTGTCTAAATACTGTTGTTACTCAAACTTTTCTCTCTACAAGTTTCAAATAACATTCAGGTTCTTCAGGAGAGTTTGAAACATCTAAGTTCTATTTATTTTAACAATATTTCATACTCAAAGATGGATAAATATATTTCAGACAGGATGAGAACATTGTATTGCACTTCTGAACTATATATAAAAAAACCATATTGCTTAGTAAATCCACTATTCATGTTAATCAAAATATATTTTTAAATCAATATTAGCATAATTAATATTTTGATAAATTACCTGATTTTTTTATAAAATATTTGACAAGGGAACTAACTCCTTTTGGTGTAACATAGTGGACTGTATCACCAGCACTTCTGTCACCTTCTATTGAGCCAATCAAAGGTGTCAATAAGCCATTGGAAATAAGTTCATCATGGAATCTGCAAAACAAATGTATACAATTAAAACAAAGAGTTGACACCTGCGTGAGACACCTTCTGCATTATTTGAAGTACACAAAATGTACCTTTTTTTGTACAAAGTATGGTAGACAGTGGTGATCAAATATCAGACTTTTGTTATATTTGAACAGGGTTGCTACTGTAAAAGATCTTGTTTTTATGGTAAATATTAAAACCAGTTTACTACTTGAAGTTAATCATAATGTACAAAAGTGTGCACAATTTGGTGTTAAAAATAATTAACAGCAAACAAAATCAGATATTTAATAAGTACATAATGTCAGGTTACAGTATAAGAGTTGTTTTATACATCTCTAGCAGAAATGTACCTTTCAAAGAATATAAATATACAGTAGCTGCTATAAATGTTATTGTTATACGTCATAAATGCACACATTTTACATAACTAAAAAGTCCCAGAGTTTGTAAATCTTACCAATTAGGCAATAGTCACATGTCACACTTTCCATTACTACATTGTACTTAAGTCTTGTGCTTGATCTGCAGCCATGACAACAGTTCATTAATTCTTACTTCTTGTGTTTGATCAGAAGCCATGACAACAGTCACATGATATCATGATATGATACTACTTACGTCTTGTGTTTTATCTGATAGTCTTTAGCGACAGATATATACTGAGCACCTAAATCAACAGTTGATGTTTCTACTTCATTGCTACGACTTGTTGACATTCTTCCTCCTTAAATGTAAATATCATTTAATGTAACAGCTTATATAACAGCTTAGATCACGAAAAATATTCTGATAGTGATAAAAATTCTGACTGAAAAGAAAGAAATTTGCTTCTTTCCTACATTTATATACTTCAATGGAAAGAAAAGTATATGTTGTATTATTTCATGGCATAAAATCACTTCATGCACTTGACAAAACCAAAATACAAAGGAACAGTGCTTTTATTGCTGTTCTTCATCACAAAGTAAATGTGAGGCCTAAACTTTATAATAGGTTTATTCATCTGATCTATAAACTTCATGTCATTTCAACTGCAGCATAGTGTCTGTGAAAATATGAAATTTCATCAAAATCTATGACATCAGTTTTTTTCATATAGCTTCTTTGTTGATGGCTTATCTTCATGATTGTAACATTTTCGATTCTGTAAATCAAGTGCCCAGAATAATGCACAGAAACAGGTCAAACAATTAAATATCATCATGTTCTTTTTTTGAGTGTTTGGAAGCTATTTTCTTAAATTGCATTTTCTGTTTTAGGATAATATAAAAAAAAAGAATCAAAATGCTTTATTTTTTGCTCATAATAAAATAAAATCTAAGTCTACTGGTTAATGACTGTTAATATTTTAAGTGGAAATAGTATTTTTTACCTTACTGCTTGAAACATTCATCAACGTAAAGTTGGCTATCAAGTCAAGATTCACTGGTAGCAAATATGAGACAAAGAGAATAAATTCTATAACTCCAAGTCATATGAAACGATTTCTTGAAATAATAATGTTATAGAAATTCTTGAAAAAAATGCAGGCATATATTCTAAACTAAGTCCTGTATGCACGTTTTTTACATTTATTATGAATCTATAACGTATTATCGACAAATCATTTTTCATTCGGTGATTGTTAAGCTAATTAACTTTCGAGTTCGTTGCCAAAGTTAACCAAATTGTGACATTTATAAAACATCAACACAGAGCATGTGCAGCATGTAAAAAAAAAGTGAATTGATAGAGCCATGATATTTTTTTTCATATTTTCCACGCATTCCCATTTAATAGACTTTTCCTTAACAGTTGTTAAATGATTTGGTGTATTTAATTTGATCTTTAAGAATCAGTTATTACTATTTACCTTCCAGTGCAAGTTTGTTTACAATTTTTTCATCATGGTTTTTCTCTCACACTTGTGCTGTGCAGTTGCCGAAGTTCTTACGAAAGGTCTTGTAGTTAAGGTCATTGCATATGGGAAAATATCAACGAATCAGTGTACGGGAAGACAATAATTCAATAGCAGTACATTAATGAAGATTTTGATAATTTAAAGAAATTTCTTTTACAAAAGTTCACATACATGCTTGTTTTATAGTAAAACTTAGCCATACAAGTATATAAAACATATTCAACATTTTTTTTAATTTGATGATGATGATGGATGGCTGCTTAACGTCCAGCAGCAAATAAATATGCATATTCAGGACGAGAACATGTTAATGTAATATGAATATTTACCCTGTTTTGTACTAGACCTACACACTGAGCCGGATTTTTATCGTGCTTATTCACAAGGTAACAGTTCGCAGGAAGACATATTACCTTACCTGGACACATTATTCTGACTTCAATCCGGTCAGTCTTTGCTCTTACTCCTTAATGAAGTGTGCTTAGCGGAGAAGCAGCAAATACCTATTTTGAAGCCTTTGGTTTGACCTGGCCAGGTGAACATGCTACCACGAGAACACCGAGGCGTTTTTTTTAATTTGAAATTTCATATAACTTTATTAAGTAGTACACCATGTGTTTAAGTTTTACATTTTGAAGTGATTTTAATACTGATATAATGATATAATAGACCACTTTCGAGTTTGTCCTTCACCGAAAAACTCGTGAATTATGCGCGCCTTTATGACGTCATTAACCAGATAGAGGATCGCCTGTATCCCTGCACTATCTACGTTCATCAAGCGTCTTAGTGATCGTCATTGTGCAGGATAAACTAGAAATAATGTTTGTTCCGTAGATACTTAATCACAATTCCCTAATGACAGCAGTGCTGATTGTCAATTATGAGAATTCAATTTGCCAAATTTGTGCAATATAGCATCATAGTTCTCCAACCACTTGCTCAACATTGGAACGAAAGTGACGACGCCCCTAAACGCACGAATGATGTTCACTAAAACCAAGTTTTTGACGGAAATGCATCGAACTCGAAAGTTGTCTATTAATTTGAATATAGTAGACACATCAATTTTTGTGGGGTTGAAATAACAGGGTTTTGTACATTTGATTTCATGGAAATTAGTTTTCATGGTTTCCAGAATGTGAACATGGTGAATGTAATATTCTGTGGAGGTTCTAATTTTATTGGAGTTTGAATTTCATGGATATTATCTATCCATAACATAAACGAAATATAAACCCATAACAAAATTTCTGCTCTTCACCGCTACTAAATTTATGAGGATCTGTCCAAACCTGTAGACATTTTTCGAATTCCTGCACTTTCCCATAAATTACATATGTCATAATGCTTATTTTATTACGTCACAATAAGTTTCTATTGTTTGATGACGTCGTTTACACCGATTGATCTCAGGTCAACCGGTGTAACTCATTCATAAAAAAAACTCGGGATTGGTGTATTTGAATGTAAGAAAGGAATATCGATCTGTTAAACATTTCAGATCTATTTGTTCCTACGGATTAATGGTTTTTAAACAGTACATGTCGACTACCTGTTCCTCTGGATTTGTCTATTATCACTACTTCTGAGCTGGTATTGGTAAGGTCAAATCTTAGCAGTGCGGCGGACAGGGCACCTGTCATGCCTGCACCAGCTATGACAATTCGCTCAAAAGAGTTTGCCAACATTTCTAAATTATCTATGTTTTTTTCAGTGCTTCATCACTTATACGAATAACAGTTCTGTTCTACACATTTCAAATCATCTGATCAAGTTTACGATTACATAAGGGGATGTGAATGGTTTGGGGAATGAAACTAATAACGACGTGACAAAACTAGGGAACATCCAAATCCCAATTGACCAACACACAGCATAGACCCTAATAATAAATATTCTTTACAGCTATATTTCAACTTGAAAAGGTAACTTAAGTAAGCCTTTTTTATTGGAAGATGACATTTTATGTAAACAATCTTTAAGATTGATGCTTAACAATGACAAAGGAGAATTTAAGGTAATTAATGATAAGGGCACTTTTTTCTACCAAAAATCTACCAAATAACATCCTTCAGATGTTGATATGATATTTGTCTGTCAGACATCAGCTTAATATGAAACTTTTTAAAATTTTGTCTTGGGGTTTCGATCTATTAATGAATTTATTGCAAATCTGCACAAAACTGCGAAAATCATTGACAAGAGGCACCAAAGTGCCTGAATCACTCACCTGGTTAAAAATATGCCATTTTTTCCCTCTATTTCTTTCCTTTATTTCGAACAATTATGTTTGTTTGTTTGCATATCTTATTTAGTGGCATTTTGTATAGGGTCTTCTTGTATTGATGATAATTTATTTTGTATACAGCTTATGATAGTTTATACCTATCTATCAAAGTTTAGAGATAAGTATGTTATTTTATGGCATTAAATCCTACAACTAGTGTGACAATTTGGCCTTGTTAACTTACTTATATTTTGCTGATATTTTTCGCTTTTTAAAGCTTCTCTTTAAGTCATAATGGTTTTTGAAAAAAAATGCAAAAAATAGATCAAAATCATCATTCAGTGGAAATAACTTCTATAAGGAATGAATATTTTTCTTTTTACAATTTCTCTCAATCTATTATAATAGTTTCCGAAAAAAACTGCACAAAAGGAGTAAAATATGTCTTTAAAGGGCAATAACTCTTACAAGGAGTCAATTGATGACTCATTCATGTTTACTTATATGTAGATCATATTTTGTCGAATGTTTTTACTGTAGAAAGATTCCCTGTGTCAACTTTCAAAGAAAAAAAGCAAAAAGGATCATATACAGCAAATAACTTCTATTATTGGTCATTTAACAATTTCTGCCAAGTTTGACTTATTTTACTAAAAATTTACATTTTAGGGGCAACAACTCCAAAATGGGTCGTCCAATTTTTCTGAAAATTGACCATGACCTTATAATGATTTTAACCCCATGTGAGATTTGCTCTAACTGCTTTAGTTTTTGAAATATAAGCCAAAAACTTCATTTTTAGCAACATCAGCCTTGTTTGTTGATGGCTCAAATCCCTGGATACAATTTTAAAACTATATATCCTAAGGAACATTCAGGTAAAGTTTGGAAACATTTGGCCTAGCAGTTTCAGAGGAGTAGATTTTTTTTTTTAAAGTTTACAACAGACGGACAACGGAGGACAGATGTCTGTGGACAAGCACTGACGGCTGCCAATTGATAGAAAAAGTGATGAAAATGACTCATATAAACCCTGAAACCAAATTTCAGAAATCCTTGTAATGTAGTTCCTGAGAAAGATGCGACCAAAAATATTCATGGGACGGATGGACGGATGGATGGACAGACAGAGGTAAAACAGTATACCCCAACTTTTTAAAGCGGGGTATAATTAAAACTCAATTAGTTAAATATACTGGTAATTCAAAATAACATGTCTGATATTTCATTATCAGGTACCATTATTTTTAAATTGAATTCCAATGTTTTGGGACAGACTTTTGACAAAGTTATCAGTATTATATGTAAAAGGTAGGTGAATCAATCATATTGACCTATTCACATAAGATCTGTACTGACATAACAGACATACTCAACATACATTTGTCATATTTAAAGTTATGATTTATTTCATTTTGGTGTCTTTTTTTGTTGGGTTTTTATTTAAAAATGACTGATAGTTTCCAGAGTATGAAATATGTACAAAATACAAGATCTGGTACTTAAAATAATTTTTTAATTCATTCAGGCAAAGGTGACCTTAAATGGTTAAGGTTGTTCTGTTCAAGAGTCTAAAGTTTCTTTTTTTGTTCTCAAGTATACCTGAGTTACCAAGTTATTATGCGTTTCTATTTATAACTTTTTGTTATTATGCGTTTCTATTTATAACTTTTTGTTGGTTTGAAGTTGAGTCCTATTTCATTGAGATACAAATGGTGGATTTTTGCATATCATTTGTTCTTTTGTGTATTTTGTTTTACTTTGAGTGCAAGGTAGTGCTTTTTTGTAAAAAAGATTGTTGTTTTCCAGACTTGCCTTTCATGGTTCTTGAACTGCTTCGGGATTATTTTTCTCTAGAGTTGGATATTTGACCTCCCTATCAGAAGACTGGTCTTCAGCAAGAAATTTCTAAGATTTTGAAAAGAAATATATCATGAGGATCCAACTAATATCTGGAGAGTTGACATATATGTAGAATAGAAGACAAAAAGCACACTTGATACAACATTCTGGCTTTTTTTTCAAAAACATCCTTTACAAACAAATAATGTATGAAAGCTTGTATGTTAACCCCCCTATTTTTGTTGTTGTCATTATACTCCTAGCAGTCATGATGTTTGGTCCACACAGAAATTAATTAAATTTCCAAGTATATTCCTATCAGTTGTTTTAAGCAAACTTTTGTCCCCAAACGACCCAATGGTTTTAAAGAGTAGACAATGTTTTAAAATGATCAACAACAAATAGATTAGTGATTGTAAGTGATGTGAAAGGTTACTACTGACTGTTAAGTCCAAGTGAGCTAAAACACGATTTTACAGTATCCTTTTCGGCTATGTGAGTATACAGTTACAAGTGCTGAAGAAATTGTATTACTGTTAGGGTCAGTAACATACTCATTATCAGCTTTTATACATATTAATATTGTAAAATATCAGCTTCAAGTCACAATACAAAGTTTTTTCTGAAGTGAGAGAAGTGAATAAGCTCATAAAGGCTTCCTATTGTGTCAAACAACTGGTACTTTACAATATCAATATGATTAAAATCTGATAATCCAACTATTGGATTGGTTTTGTTTGTTTTTCATGAAAAAAACAATACTTTTTCTTTGTTTTACCAGCAAAATTTACAGGGAGTTTAAAATTTTGGGTCAAACTTTCCAATGTCAGGTCAAACATTATGATGTCTGTGATAAGTCCAGGTCAAAGTTATTAAGACCAGGTAAAGCATATTTGACAAAAAAGCTGTGATATGCAAATTTAAGAAGAGCACAGGCATAGGGACTAGTCATGACTGATATACTTGATATAGAATTACAATTGTTTAATTTCATAATTTTAATTCAATAATCATTAAAAATAAATTATCACAAGTAAGCACATTCATATAACAAAGTTTCCATATGAAATAAATCCCTCATAAATAAACCATATTATTGAAATAAAGTGGAAATTCATTTCAAAACAGTGATTTTAACAACAGAGAAATAATTTGCCTGCTGTAAGAATTTGTTTTCAGGCTTATTTGTTTGTTTGAAGTTTTCTGAATGCATTATTATTGTTGCAATACATGCATGTATATAGTACCAAATTTTTCTAATTTTAAAATCTTCCATCAGTAGTTAAGGATATTTCTAAGAAGTTTGATGATATGTTGACTCTGCTATTCACTAAGATATTGAAAAACTGTGATGAAAAAAAAAAAAATCCTTCAACAGTGATAATTCCAATAAATGAGCTAAAATAAGATAATTTCCACATAAAAAAATATCATCAACACTTGCAGTACTTTTTCACTCATATAGGAATTCATAAAATGGGTTTATACACATATTAACTTTGTGGTTGCCACAATGGTAACCAAAGAAATAAGACTGAATATACAACATTAGAAGTATAAATTAATATTTCTATACCATTATATAGGAATAGGCAAGTCTTAATAACGGAAAAAAATTGAGAATATGGTTTAGGCAGGAAATTGAGTTCTAAAGTACTAATTTGTGTAGTAAATACATAGAATGAACGTTTGTTCATTTGTTATTTGAATAACAATTTCTTAATAGCTACAGTTAATTCAAAATCTAATTGGTAATATTACTATTGTACGTATCCTTTTGTTCCATGATTTGGCTGGCTAACAATGACAACATTTTACAACAAGAAGTAAACACAGTTATCATACTGAATTTACATTTTCACCTAATAATCAGCCAAACTTAAACACACTGTTCTTTGTACACTATCATAAAATAATAAGTAAATATACAAGAGATATGTGATTATCAATACTTTCAGAGACAGTTTCTTTAAATATTACTTTAAGAGGTGAAAAATTATACTTAAGTATTAAAAGCAAAAACCCAATTATAAACATATTTCAATTCTCGTAAAATCAATAACCTCACTTAAAAATAATATTTACCACTTGAGCGGGACTTACTTTATATACTGGTACTATGAGTTTCATGCTTAACCACAATAATATAAAATTAGGTTTCCTGCTGAACAAATAGTTCCTATATTAAATATACTTTAGGTACAAGCTTGTAAGTCAGATATTAAAGGTTCTAGAATCTCTCAAAACATTCACTTCATAGTAAAGGATACAGATATTTAATTTTATGTTATAAAGTACATACGAAATAGGTGTCAATCAAACAATTTAGTCAATTACATATAATATAAGTCTGGGAATAAAAAGCATCATTTTCATTATATCTAACACAGATAACAAATAGATTTTTTGAAGTTAGACTTCATATTTATCACAGTATAATTTGCTTGAAATATTCAAGTCTTTGACCACATAATAGAGTGTTTTCATTAATGGATTTTCTATCAAAAAGGCTGTACTATAGAACCAATTGTATGACTGAAAATATAATAGCAGAATGTGTCTATTTACGGATCAGATTATAATTCAAATGGAATTGAACAGTCCCTCATTTCAAGTCAATGGAAACTTAGGAATTTGTTTTTTCCCAATTTATATACACATAAGTTCTTCTGATGAAAACAGTTTGAGACTACTGTTTTACTGGCTAGTTACTGAATGGAATTATTGGTCCACCATTAATGAAATGATAAACATGCCCACATTATTGCTAAACATGCCCATGTTATTGCACAGTGTCTGGAACTCATTTGGCCAACAGATGATCAATCTGGAAAACACAAAAAGCATTAAAAGTATGTTAATAACCATTAAAGATTCAAATAGTCATCGAGTCTGGCAAAATATAATTAATTGCGTAAAATGTGCTTCGCGAGCGCAGCTGGATACGACCCCAGAGTTCCAACCCTGAACAGTTGGGGCAAAAATGGACACAATATTCAAGCTTGATACAGGTTTGAATTTGAATTGTAATTAAATATTTGACATATTATAGGTTTCTGACACAGAATAAATGTAGTCAAAGAACTTGAAATTGGTTATATGATTTGAATTTATATTCAATTGAAGATTTCTTGCTGTTGTGCAATACACTGTGCTGTTGTGCAATACTTAGTAAATCTGTTTTCAGACTATATACAAAGAATAAGCAAAATAAATTGTGACCACCAATTTTTTTTTGTTTTGAAAATTGATAAATTCTTAAGAAATTTTCTTTTTGTAAAATGTGGTACAATTTAAGAGACATCCATTCACTTAAACACAAGTTATTGTCTGAAAACTAGAAAAATGCTTGTTTTGGCCCCTAATTCCTGAACGGTTTGGGTAATTACCCCCAAAATAAATCCCAACCTTCTACTTGTGGTATTGAACCTTGTGGTACAATTTCAGAGCAATCAAAATACTTATACACAAGATATTGTCCTATAACTAGAAAAATGCTTGTTTTGGGCCCTTTTTTGGCCCCTAATTCCTAAACAGTTGGGACCATCACCCCCCAAAACAATCCCAACCTTCCTTTTGTGGTATTGAACCTTTTGCTTAAATTTCATAGAGATCCATACACTTAAACTAAAGTTATTGTCCGGAAACCAAATGTCTTCCGACAACGATGTGATAGCAATATACGAACGCAAATTTTTTGCAGTCGTATAAAAATTACCAAGTGCTCTTAAGATGCCACTTTATAAAATCCAGAATCATATCTGGTAGCTTTTCAAAATCTACATGCAGGATTTTAAGCACAAGAAGACCTAAAGCATCTAATACATGGCAAAAGTGTTTTAGTTGCATATCCTATGGTTGTGAATCACTTAAAATTTGCCTAAATGTCATTTGAGGTTTTAGTGTATGTAATTGAGGATTTCAAAGGTCAGATCAACATCTCTCAAGGGGGAAATCCCCCATAAAGTGGTAAGTTTGCAGGTCTACTTAATTAGGAAATATTTACTGTTTTTTCTATGGAAGAATAGGGTTTATGCATCATGTATTGTTTTCTGCAAAACTGAAGGAGGATGGGAGTTATGAGAAAGCATGATAGCCCTTAAACTAAACAATGTAAGGAGACTAACTAACAGCATGGTGGCTGAAAATTGAAAGCTGATGGATTCCTCACCATCCAATTAATTTAAGACTAGTTTTTGTGGTTCTTTGAAAAGTCTGAAATTCATTGTTTCATACACATTAACAGCAGAGGAGACTTACATATTTCTTTTTTCTCATTTAAACTTAATATCTTTACCTGCATCTTGTACATTTCTTTAACATCATTTAAGTCTAATCTTAATTCATCAGCCTCCTCTACCTTTTCTCCATACATCTGTAATATGGCATTATACCTTTGGTTCAGTTCCTGAAATAAAGAAAGTGTTATAGCTCCTCATACATCTGTACATAATTATGGTATAATGTTTGATGTACAATTGGTTTTGGTAATTAATTGTCATCAAATACAAATATAGTGTTTCCTTGATGCCATCCTTAAAAAAGCTCCATATTCTGGATAGCATTGTTGTAAGATTGGTAGGCTATAACCAAGTAATCGTGTGATCATCATCGTACATAATATGATTTTTTTGTAATATTCATGATACACAAATTTTTCTTTCCCAAAATTTTCGATCTTTTGGGGAAACATTAAGAGTATCTTCATCAGTCAGTGGAACACAAGTTAAAATTTCAAAAGAGCACTAACATAATGCAACAAGGATACCATGCCTCATCCTCACTATCACATTTCTATGTACAGTGAACTGCAAAATCTGCTTAGAAACCCTAATTTGGAATATGTTTTAAAAAATCCACACCATAAAGAACCTGTGTACTAAGCTTTGTGTTGATGTCCCCACTATTTCATGGCAATCTACCTTTAAACTGATATAAAGTGGATATTATTTTAAGGGGGTACCTAACACTTTGACTTAAATAGATTTGGCTCGTTTAAATTTTGACAAAATATTTACTATGATCTGTTGACAAAAATATATAAATATAACAAATTTAAACTACACAATTTACAGGAATAATCTCATTGCACTTATTTATTGAGAAGCTTGATTTCTCTTTACTAATAGTGATTAAAATGTTCAGCTGATTTTTTAAAGAGTTAACTCCTTTAGGTGATCTGCACCCCTTAAATTAAGGAAGTTATCTCTCTCATGCATAGCTCTAATTCCTTGTCCCATTTGGTCTTTACTTTTGGTCCTGTTTGGATCCCGCTCTACAACGTTTGTATTAGATTTTGGATTTTCAAATTTTTTGGCATTAAGCATCACTGAAGAGACATTGTCAAAATGTACATCTGGTCAGTAAATTTGGTACTGTTAACGTTATCATAATTATATAATGATAGACACACGTAATGTCCCCTAATATTGTAGGTAGAGCATAAAAAAATTTTAAAATCTGCTTCCAAAAGATTACTGTATTTTCCGGAAAATAAAACGCACCCTAAATAAGGCACGGCAGTTTTTAGGGAAGAAGTGTTTTTCCTTACATAAACGCACCCTGATGAAAACGTAGTATGCATTCTACTGACCTTAGAGTAATGAATGTTATCTCCTTTTGTGACTCACTCCGTAACATGTTTCATTTCTATTTTCAGATTGTTGAGAAAGTTGAAAGGCATTTTGATTATATTTATTTGTTTCATATTAAAATAAAAATGTTAATAAAATTATTATACTTTTCTTATTGTTTTAATGACGCCAGATTCATTAGTTGTTTTTGTCAACAATGGCCATGTGTTGACAGGTGGGTGTCCATTGAACTTGTTGTTTTGATTAAAATTAGTTTGGTGTTGATTGCTCGTTAATTGTTTCAATTGGAATCAAGGATTTTAATCTTTCTTGAAAATGTATTCATTAAAGGTCACTCAAGCCATAAAACTGCCATTGTTTACCTTGATTATTACGTAATACTGGGTACCTGTAGCCACATGTTAACTGGTCACACATAAGTCGGGGAAACAAATTATCAAATTAAATTTGAAGAATTTTATTGTTGTCTATAAAATAAAAGTTTTGGTTTATCAGCTTCAAACATTTTAAAATTTAAACTTGGTTGAAAACTACGAACAAAACCATTCAGTTTCTGCAAGTCATTGTCTATTTTAACTGAAAGTGAGATGGGCCACGGAAAGGGGAATTCAAATAAGACGGCGATATATAAATGTCTTAGCATATTAATTATGAAAATTAATATTCTTTTTTTATTTCCTACATCCGATAATATGTGGCTACAATATTTCATAAAGATATTTCATTTTGAAACACAATAAAACAACAAGCAGTTACTCCTCAATAGTATATCCTGTATGGTACCTCTTTTCAAACACACTTATCTTTCTTTGTTTATGAAACAATTTAAAGGGTTCATTTCAGCACATGGTTATCACCATCGTCATTAAAAGAGACTTGAAATATTGGAAAGAAACACAATCACTTCCTTTATTATTCCATTAGAGATTTTATTTAAAACACATTAAAACAACAAACCATAACATATTTATTGTAAATACACAATTAATATCCTGTATGGTACCTCTTTCAAACACAGTTATCTTTCTTTGTTTATGTAATGAACACATGGTTATCAACCGTAAGCCAACAATGAAATAAAGAACAACTGATAAAGTATATATATTTTATTCATAACAAAAATGCCACATGAACAATTTATCAAGTCACTGCAAGCACTTGACAATCTGACGGTCTCCATAAAAAAATCCAGATATAATTTTTTTCACGCTTGCCCTGAAACACAGAAAAATATGTACATAAAGCGCACGGAGTATAACACGAGGGACAATGACAGAGAAAAAACCTGCGGCTTATTTAACTAATTTAACGGTAGTGAATAATCAATATTGGATTTAACCAGTGCATTCTATTCTTATTTTTGATGACAACATTTGTTTATCAGCAGGACAGCCAAAGGCAAGTTAACTGTAACTTTACCTTAAATTGGTCCTGTAAATGTGGTAACTCTTGTACTTTCTCTTCTAGTGCTTCATTTTGATTGGTTAAATTAACAAGTTCTCTTGCCATGGACTCTCTTGTTCTTTCTAGTTGCTGAATATCACTCTGTAAAATATAAATCAAATATTCTCAAATGACATTGAATTTTGAAAATGATGACTTTTCTAAAACTATGAAAATCCAATAAAAATCCCCATCAATATTGATTTTGCATCATACTTTCATTTTATTGTCTTTAAACTTCATTCACACTCAAAACTTTTACTAAAGCAAAATTATGGTTAACTATGGCAGATATAAGACTTGCATCAAAAGACAACACAAAGTTATTTTTAAAGTAAATTAAGATACAGATTTGTATTTCTTAATATAAAACAAATCCTCAATATTTATCCTTACTGTTGATGTTAATTCTGTTTTCTTTTTCCATTTTATATATATTTTCAGTCAAACATTTACTCAGTTGCTTATTTCAATGGATTTTGTTTAGACTTCTTCATTTTTACCCACTTATACTTAACCAGCTGATACTAAATCATGCTGTTCTACACTCTATAATATGTAGCTGTAGAGGTTCTACTAACTAGAGGTTCAGCTATTTCTCTCTCTCTGAGTTTCAGTTAATCTAAATCTCCTTCTCACTTCTATCTGAGCTATTGATCCCTAATAAAGTTTCAGATGACACTAATTTTTCTACTCGTTTGCAGCAAAGCTATTTCTGCATCTCTACAAAATTTCTACAGACTTCAAACTGACATACTTCTATCTCGCCGAGTTACTGTTGATACAAAATTTGATGCTGGTTTGAAGCTTAGAAATTCTCCCTCCCTGAGTTTCAGCTGAGTCAAGAATTTGTACTCACTTGTAACTGAGCTATTTCTCCTTCTCTGAGTTTCAGTTGAGACTGTAGATTTTCTAGCAGGTTAGCAGCACCACTTTGTCTTAAGCTGTCATACAAACTGGTTTTTGGTGTGCCTAACATGAAGTGTTTATCTATATCATCCTATAGAAATAGAAAATAAACTAAATGTATGACAGAAACATCAGACCATAAACCTTATACTTACAAAATACTGATTGTCTAGTTCTTTTACCTTTTGATAAATTATATTCAGATTACAAGAAAAATTTAAAATGTTGCTACCAGATTAGCAACTCAACATTATCAAGCTGCAGACCAAATATTAAATCATTCCTTTCAACAAGAGTCGAGAAAACTTTGAAGACAATAATTGATGAAAGATTACTTTTGGACAGACAGAGTCCAGAGGTTACTAGACCTGCTTCCTCCTTCAGCAATGCAGGTAAAAATGCATATTTTGACAACTTTTTTCATCCTTGTTGACTATGGTCAAGATAATACACATTGTAGGTATATCTGATTTCTCAAAAGGTTTTTCAGATAGCAGAAACATAAGACAAGCAAATGATAGAATAAAGCAACTCACTATGATTCAATGACTTAGACAACAGCAAAAATATTGCAGTAGTATAAAATACAAACCTCTGTGAAGGAAGTCAACATAACATTGGGTGTCTCTGTCATACTACTAACACTTTCTGCTCTAGATATAGACACAGGGGAATGTGTAGAGGATCTAGACTGAGGTCTCTGTAGATCTCTTTCCTGTTAAAAAGTATATAAACATGTTTCAATTAATGAGATAATCCCTTTTAAACTACAGCAAACAGACTTAACTTTTATAAAATTTTGCTTTAGGAAATAACATAAATTATACCATTTTTTTTGCACCAGATGTGCATTTCGAGAATAAATGTCTCTTCAGTGATGCTCCAGGTCAAAATATTTGAAAATCCAAATTTTATTAAAAAACATAAAGAGCATATAAACCTAAATGGACAAAAAGTATAGCCAAAGCTGGGGAATCAGAGCTTTGCATGATTAGGAGATATATTCCTTAATCTAAAATAATTTTCTAGACTTTGCAACAGCAATTTTTAATAACACAATATCCGTATTTTCATGCCAGTACCGAAGTACTAGATTGCAATATACTCGATTATATCTTGTTTGGCATGAAGATCAATTGCTGTAATTTTTTTCCTTTTAAATCATCTTGATGAAAAATAACAAAAAGTCTGCAATAAATTATCTGCATTTTTGCATCAAAATATATTTTTAAGTTTTATTTCTTAATGATATGCAAATTTGCCCCTTATTTATTTAGCATAATGATTTATTCATACCAATTGAGTTATCTGCTCTTGGGCTAAATAGAACTTTTTCTTTTCCTGTTCACACTTGGTTTTCTCCATGTCAAGCTGTGTTTCTAAAAATACCTGAAATCATACAATAATTTTGATAAAATATTTGATGAAATTCCATTTTCTAATAAATCAAAATGATAATAGGAAAATGTTGTCTATTTGCTGATAAAACAAGTTTCCATTTTTAATTTCTTCGTTTTAAACCCAATGGTAATTTCTCTTACCTTCTCCTTTCTGATTTCAGCCATGTCACGAGATGCGTGTTGTCTGAAAGCCTCTAGCTGTGCTGCTTCACTGAAATACATTAACAATCCTTTAAATTTTTTCATGTATGAAAATTGAATATATTGTCTTTGACACCTTTGAATTCAACAGCATAACCAATTGTTAAAAAAAAACTGAATAAGTAAAAAAATTAGCGACAATTTTGCCAGGGGCTTGGAATAGTGCTTAACTTTGTTCCAAATTTCTGATCTTTTCTGTCTATAACCTCACATTGTTCATAAGCACAAAGGCATTCATTTTTCAACAGTCTTTACAACTATTAGTCTCAATATATATATTGCTAGATGTTAAATGGCTGCAATGATAATTATTTCACTTGGCAAGATAAGGTTATATATAGGCAACAGAAGGGTCGAAAGAAAAGACCGACAATATATAACAAAACTTTAAACAAAAAACAGTGAGTTGTTCATAGCAGGAAAAAAATCTTGTGATGTCATATAATGGTACAACAAATGAAACCTATTCATGGAAATCTGTTCCAAATTCAGTTATGGTCTTGATTGTGACTACAAAAATCTAGAAGTGATCTTATGGGCTATTCCATTAAAATGTATGTGGGAGGGTAGGAAGGGACTTTCAAAATATCCCTACAATCAAGAACCATTTTTTAGATAATTTTGCATAATGGTAATAGACGCATACTGAAAAAAGACCCATGACCCACATTCAATCATTAAACTTCCTTCCTACCCTCCCACATACATTTTAATGAAATAGCCCTAATTAAATAAAGGTTGAAATCTTTTTTAAATGTTAAATTAACCAGTTTACAATATACATACCTATTCTTAGCATCTTCCAGGACATGTACTTTAGATTTCAGAATTTCTTGCTGAGCAATCAGTTGAGATTTATCTTGTCTTAAATGACTGTTCTGAGATTCAAGGGTGGCAACCTGGGTATTTATATCCATAAGTTTCTCACTAGCAGACCTCTCTCGTTCTGTCACCATGGCTAATTGTGTTTGAGCTTCATCTGTCAATACAAAATATATTCCATTATCACATAGAAATTTAATATGCTTGTTGAAGTAATAACAATCAATATTAAGGCAAGCAGTAAATTACTTTAAACAGAGGTTTGGTCAGTTTTTAAGGCATGAAGTAAAATAGGATATAGAATTATCAAAAACATTCTATCTGATTGGCAATTATACCTAATCTTCTTATTTTCATATTAGTAGGCAGACAGAATGACTGCAATAATAAATAAATGGAGAATGTGTCCATGGGACAATAAATTGCTTAGCTGAGTGCAGCTGGATACGACCGCAGAGGTCCAACCCTGAACAGTTGGGGCAAAAATGGACACAGTATTCTTGCTTGATACAGGTCTGAATTTGGATTGTAATTCAATATTTGACACATAATAGGTTTCTGACACAGAATAACTGTAGTCAAAGAACTTAGAATTGGTTATATGATTTGAATTTATATTCAATTTGAATTGACCCCCTTAATATTTGAAGAAATTTTCTTTTGATTTTGAAATCTTGAGAAAAAATTATCCCACCCCTACCACCAAATTTTTACCCCTACAATTTTTTTTTAACCTCCCCCCTTTTCCAAAAAAATTCTTTCCCTCAAGATATGGTCATAATCTCAATTCAAATTTCCAATGGAGTTTGCAACCATAACAACCCATTTAAATACATCATAAAAATCTTAAAATGGAAAATGACATACATAATCATGGCTAAAATTAATATACCTTAATCAGCATTTTTAAAATTATTAAAATAGTAACTTCTAAAAATAAATTGACAGCTAATCACCTCAAGACAATAAAACATTTCTTTATACATAATTTAAAAGCAGTGTAAGGGAGGTAATTCAAACACAACATTGTACTTAAGTAATTGTTCATTAACCAGGACAACCTTGTTTTTTCTCACTTTTTTGCCCCTAATTCCTAAACGGTTTCAGCCATAACCCCCCGAAGCCAATCCTAACCATCCCTTTGTGGTATGGAAACTTGTGGTATTATTTCAGAGAGATCCATACACCGTTCCACAAGTTATTGTCATGAAACTAGAAAAATGGTTATTTGGGCCCTTTAAACTGTTGGGACCATAACCCCAAAATCAATCCCAACCTTCCTTTTGATGATGATGATGATGATGATGATGATGATGATGATGATGATGATGATGATGCATATTCAGGACGAGAACATGTTAATATAATATGAATATTAACCCTGCTTTGTACTAGACCGACACACTGATTCTAATTTTTAACGTGCACAGGAAGACATGTCACCTTACCCAGACACATTATTCTGACTCTGAGCCGACCAGTCTTTGCTCTTACCCCTTAATGCCACATGCTTAGAGGAGAAGCAGCAAATACCAATTTTAAAGTCTTTGGTTTGACCTGCCATGGTTCGAACCCATGACTTCCCGCACTTGAGGCGAACACACTACCATGAGACCACTGAGGCAGTCAATTTCGAACTTGATCTGAGTTTTGTGGTTATAAGCATTGTGAATAAGTTTCATAACATTTGGTTGAGGCAAACTTAAGAGAACAGAAACGAAAACTTCAGCAATTGTTCCATTTGTAAAGGGACATAACTCTAGAACAGTAAAAGTGACGCCACCCAAATTCAAACTTGATCTGTGTTTGGGGGTAATAAGCATTTAGTATGAGTTTCATAGCATTTGGTTGAAGCAAACTAGAGTTAGAGAACAGAAACTCATTTTTGGGACATATGTCTGTACGTACAGATGGACAAGAGTAACAATTAATACCCCCTCTGCTTCGGCGAGGGCATAAAAAAATATCCATTTCTGTTTTCAGTTCTGATTTGTGGATAAACAGTTATCTTGTAAGTTCAGAATTTAATATTTAGATATTTTTCACTACTGGGATTCTTTCCCACACTTTTTTATGTATGAGAATCAGTACAGATTTAAACTTACATAATCTATCAGAGAGATTTTTCTCCACCTTTTCCCAGGATGCTGACTGTTGTGCAAATGTTGACTGTAGGTTTTCTATCTGTCTTAACAATGGACGGGTAGCTAAAATTAAAGGAAAAGCTAGTTCAAAAAGTAATAATGTATGGTAATATAAATACAAAAAATTATAGTTGTATGGGATCTTGAATCATAACCACATTTATTCAGACAGGGTGTTTTACTGAAAGTTATATCATGGTATACCGTATAGCGGGTTATTATGCGGGGTGTTTATTTTCGCTTATTTTGGCGGGTCAGGGGAAATCGCGAAAATTTATGCATACGTTCGATACTTTCTACATTGTAATAGCTATATATATCGTTTTGTAATCTATCTATTTTTCCCGTTCGACGGATCAATAACGGTTTATGTTAATTTAAACAACATAAATGCCAAAAACCATTATTCACTGGCTTTCAGGTGTTAACTAGTTTATTGGTTACATAATAAAATAAATAATAATACAAGAGTGTAAGGTACGCTGTCATGTATTTTATTCTTATTAATTAGTGTCCAGTTAAATAAAAGTTACAAGTCGCTCATGATAATTTTGTAATCTAATTAGTACATCAAAGGTCCGGTCAATTTCGTTACTAATCAACCATTACATTTACAAGAAGTTTGTACACCTGTGACTAATAACTATGTACCGGTATTCTATTGATTAACTGTTTCAAAACATAATCAATAAATAAGACGTCATGCGGGTAACACAATAATTTAACCATAACAATAGACCCTTGTTTGTAGAATTTTACAACTTTTAAACTGCAACCATTTCAGTATCCGCCAAAATATTTAATTTGGATTAAAAAATACGCCAAAATAAAAACCACCAAAATTTTTCGTATACTTTGTTGCCCCAAAATCGTGAAATTTTACACCTGCGAAAATAACCCACTATACGGTATCATAAACACTTCTTCATTAATGCCCTAACATTCACAAAGTAGACTTAGGAGGTACAGCCACATATTCGTGTTAACTGAATCACATGAAAACTAACAGCACAACATTTAAAAAATACTTCTTCCTAACCACATCTTATCAGAAAAGTAAGCATTTAAGTTTTTCATTTAAATTACAGAGGTGTAATATGTACATACAGAGACCACCAGATATCAAACGGTCCTAAAGTTAGTAAAAAGTTAATATTGGACTAACACAGAACATATCTGAAGTAAAGTTTTGATTGGACTAACACTAAACTTACCTGAAGTAACATTTTGATTGGATGAACACTGAACTTACCTGAAGTAATGTTTTGATTGGATGAACACTGAACTTACCCAAGTAACATTTTGATCGAATGTCCACTGAACTTACCCGAAGTAACGATTTGATTGGATGACCACTGAACTTACCTGAAGTAACGTTTTGATTGGATGAACACTGAACTTACCTGAAGTAACGTTTTGATTGGACGAACACTGAACTTACCTGAAGTTATGTTTTGATTGGATGAACACTGAACTTACCTGAAGTAACGTTTTGATTGGATGACCACTGAACCTACCTGAAGTAACATTTTGATTGGATGAACACTGAACTTACCTGAAGTAATGTTTTGATTGGATGAACACTGAACTTACCTGAAGTAACGTTTTGATTGGATGACCACTGAACCTACCTGAAGTAACATTTTGATTGGATGACCACTGAACCTACCTGAAGTAACATTTTGATTGGATGAACACTGAACTTACCTGAAGTAACATTTTGACTTAAATCTTGATTTCTAGCTTCATCCTCTTGTAGTTGCTGTAAAATAACACATAAAAAATATAAATGATATGGAAAAATCTGGCTTACTCTGTAAATCATTTATATTACAAAATCAATGAAGATGAGAAAATAATTAGGGCTCCTTGATAAAAATCTAAAGTTTAATTAATTACTCACCACCTGTAAATCAGATATTTCTTGTCGAAGCATGTCTTCTCTACGATTATGTTCTTTTTCCATACGCTGCATACTCAGTCGTAAATCTTCTATCTTAAATCAAACAGATTAAATTAGCTTTAAATATTATTTCAAAAATGTTGAGAAATGTAGATCATAATTCTTTTTAAGAAATGATTATGCAGTGTATTCAGTAATTTCCAATTTCTTTGTTTTTTGTTTCTTATGAAAAGTAAGGCAATGCAACATTCAACTGTGGAAGGATAATTTAATGTATAGCATGAAATTGCTGTCCACAGTTTTCAGTTTCAGTACTTGATTTTTTGGCTAAATGAGAATTTTTTGTTTATGCATGAAATAATTTTATTTTTCTTTGTAGCAGCCAGTGTTGATAAATCAATGCTATAATGAGATTTGCTTCCCAGATAATTAACTTGTTCTGAAACAGTATGTACCTGTATGATTAATGTTTCTCTTTCCTGTTTAAAGTTAATTTGTTCTCTCTCTAATGTGGCCTTCAGTTCTTCACGTATCTGCATTCCCTGACTGAGAGCAGCAGCCTGGGCCTGGTTATCTAAGGCGGCTTTAGATTTGTTTAGCTCTGCTATCTCTCTATAATTCAAAATGATTTACAAACATTCACATATCTGTATAATGAGGAGGGACAAGTATAACACTAGATAAATATAGTATATAAACTGTTAACACAGAGATATGTCTCGCCTATTTGTTATTTTGATAATGCAAATGTTGAAATTAAAATAGCAAAACTTTAAGTTATGCAAATATTCAAAGTCAATGAACCATGACTAAAGGTACAGGGCTAAACAATCTCCATGGAAATGAGATGTGCCAATGCTAATACAACTGCAAACCAAATACCATTGACTTTTCATAAGTCGTTTCCTTTAAACAAACCTAAACACAAACATTAACTTGTAAACTATATAAAAGTTTCAAAGTCAATGAACCATAATAAGGGGGTGGGGTTATATAATCTCCATGGAAATGAAACTTGCAAATGCCAATACATTTGCATACCGAATATCATTGACTTAACATTAGTGGTTCATCTTAAACTGACCTAATCACAAACTAATACATGTAAACTAAGCAAAGTTTCAAAGTCAATAGACCTTGACTGAGGGGGTGGGGCCAAATAATCTCCATGGTAATGAGATGTGCCAATGCTAATACAACTGCATACCAAATATCATTGACCTACCACTAGTGGTTCACCATGAACTAGACCTAGTCACAAACTAATACATTGTTGATGCCACTGATGCCAGAAACAGCATACCTATGTCTCGCTTTTTGACTCCGTCAAGGCGAGACAAAAATAACTAAGGTTTTAATGAGAGAAATGTAATAAGCTTCAAAGCCAACTATAAGTTATCATACAGTAACTTGTCTATCTCCATATTTGAATAAATTCCAACATTTGACATGGAATGAAAGTATATACCTTTATATAAAAATATAAAAACTTAAATCAAAGCTTATTCTTTAATTCCTGAAAGGTAGTTATACTGTATGGCTGACTGAAGTTGTCATTAAGAAGCCATTAGTAATATTTCCAGATAGCCTGATTGACAGATAAAGATGCAGTTGAATGCCTTCCGAATTTTTTCTCTAGAGAAGATTTAAAGATATGGCTGTGCATCATATACACTTACCCTCTCCTACTAAGCAATTTTTTCATGGGGCATGTACTAATAGAATTTAAATGAATTATAATATCCAAACTCTTAGCAAACAATTTTATATTCTTAATAAATTGCTTCGCTGAGTGCAGCTGGATATGACCGCAGATGTCCAACCCTGAAAAGTTGGGGCCAAAATGGACACAATATTCACCCTTGATACAGGTTTGAATTTGGATTGTAATTAAATATTTGACACATAATAGGTTTCTGCCACAGAGTAACTGTAGTCAAAGAACTTAAAAATTGGTTATATGATTTGAATTTATAATCATTTTTTTTGCTTTTGTGCAATACACTATGCTGTTGCAAATTGATTCCCCCCCCCAAGAAAAAAATTACCCTGTTTTTTTACTTTTGTGCAATACACTTTCCTGTTGAACACTAACCCCACAAAAAAAATATTTGAGGAAATTTTCTTTTTAATTTCTGAAATCTGAAATGAGAAAAAAAAAATTCCCCCTCCCAAAATATTTTTTCACCTCCCCTATCCCTTATTCCAAAAAAATTCTTTCCCTCAAGATAGACAGGTTTTCCGATTATCTGCCTTAGTTTGTGACGTGACTCTAGGCGTCGTCAGTAGTCGATCGCCATTACAACCGTGAAAAAATATAAACAAGATATAGATCTAAATGCCCTGACCGCATATAATTAAATGTAAACACAAGAATGTGAAGTCGCACTTGAACTCGGCAAAATTATATGTGCTATAGATAATAAAGTAATTAGATAAGGATTCTAAGTGTATTGCAGGCCAGGTGTCGTGTCCTTAAAATATATCTGTATTTGATGTTACACGCGGGACATTATAAATTTTATACGAATACTAATCCCAGGTTACATGTCGATTATAATCATTTGGTAATCATAATATTAATAATTATAACGCATACATAAATAAAAATAAATAGTCTTGACCGGTCGAATGTGATATATCAGAAAACCAACTGAACTTACCTGAAGTAACATTTTGATTGGATGAACACTGAACTTACCTGAAATAATGTTTTGATTGGATGAACACTGTACTTACCTGAAGTAACATTTTGATTAGATGACCACTGAACTTACCTGAAGTAACGATTTGATTGGATGACCACTGAACTTACCTGAAGTAACATTTTGATTAGATGACCACTGAACTTACCTGGTTATGTTTTGATTGGATGAACACTGAACTTACCTGAAGTAGTATTTTGATTGGATGACCACTGAACCTACCTGAAGTAACATTTTGATTGGATGAACACTGAACTTACCTGAAGTAACATTTTGACTTAAATCTTGATTTCTAGCTTCATCCTCTTGTAGTTGCTGTAAAATAACACATAAAAATATAAATGATATGAAAAATCTGGCTTACTCTGTAAATCATTTATATTACACAATGAAGATGAGAAAATAATTAGGACTCCTTGATAAAATCTAAAGTTTAATTAATTACTTACCACCTGTAAATCAGATATTTCTTGTCGAAGCATGTCTTCTCTACGATTATGTTCTTTTTCCATACGCTGCATACTCAGTCGTAAATCTTCTATCTGAAATCAAACAGATTAAATTAGCTTTAAATATTATTTCAAAATGCTGAGAAATGTAGATCATAATTCTTTTTAAGAAATGATTATGCAGTGTATTCAGTAATTTACAAATTCTTTGTTTTTGTTTCTTATGAAAAGTAAGGCAATGCAACATTCAACTGTGGAAGGATAATTTAATGTATAGCATGAAATTGCTGTCCAAAGTTTTCAGTTTTAGGACTTGATTTTTGGCTAAATGAGAATTTTTGTTTATGCATGAAATAGTTTTATTTTTCTTTGTAGCAGCCAGTGTTGATAAATCAATGCTATAATGAGATTTGCTTCCCAGATAATTAACTTGTTCTGAAACAGTATGTACCTGTATGATTAATGTTTCTCTTTCCTGTTTAAAGTTAATTTGTTCTCTCTCTAATGTGGCCTTCAGTTCTTCACGTATCTGCATTCCCTGACTGAGAGCAGCAGCCTGGGCCTGGTTATCTAAGGCGGCTTTAGATTTGTTTAGCTCTGCTATCTCTCTATAATTCAAAATGATTTACAAACATTCACATATCTGTATAATGAGGAGGGACAAGTATAACACTAGATAAATATAGTATATAAACTGTTAACACAAAGATATGTCTCGCCTATTTGTTATTTTGATAATGCAAATGTTGAAATTAAAATAGCAATACTTTAACATGTAAGTTATGCAAATATTCAAAGTCATTAAAACATGACTGAAGGTACAGGGCTAAACAATCTCCATGGAAATGAGATGTGCCAATGCTAATACAACTGCAAACCAAATACCATTGACTTATTATAAGTCATTCCCTTTAAACAAACCTAAACACAAACATTAACTTGTAAATTATGTAAAAGTTTCAAAGTCAATGAACCATAATGTGGGGTTGGGTTATATAATCTCCATGGAAATGAAACTTGCAAATGCCAATAAATGTGCATACCAAATATCATTGACTTAACATTAGTGGTTCATCTTAAACTGACCTAATCACAAACTAATACATGTAAACTAAGCAAAAGTTTCAAAGTCAATAGACCATGACTGCAGGGGCGGGACCAAATATTCTCCATGGAAATGAGATATGCCAATGCTTATACAACTGCATACCAAATATCATTGACCTACCACTAGTGGTTCCCCATAAACTGACCTTATCACAAACTAATACATGTAAACTAAGCAAAGTTTCAAAGTCAATAGACCTTGACTGAGGGGCGGGTCAAATAATCTCCATGGTAATGAACTTTGGCCTTCAGTTCTTCACTGCTAATACAACTGCATACCAAATAACATTGACCTACCACTAGTGGTTCACCATGAACTAGACCTAATCACAAACTAATACATTGTTGACGCCAACGACGCGGAAACAGCATACCTATGTCTCGCTTTTTACTCTGTCAAGGTGAGACAAAATGACTAAGGTTTTAATGAGATAAATGTAATTAGCTTCAAAGCCAACTACAAGTTATCATACAGTAACTTGTCTATCTCCATATTTGAATAAATTCCAACATTTGACATGGAATGAAAGTATATACCTTTACATAAAAATATAAAACTTAAATCAAAGCTTATTCTTAATTCCTGAAGGTAGTTATACTGTATGGCTGACTGAAGTTGTCATTAAAGCCATTAGTAATAGTTCCAGACAGCCTGATTGACAGATTAAGTTGCAGTTGAATGCCTTCCCAATTTTTCTCTAGAGAAGATTTAAAGATATGGCTGTGCATCACATACACCTACCCTCTCCTACTAAACAATTCTTTCATGGGGCATGTACTAATAGAATTTAAATGAATTATAATATCCAAACTCATAGCAAACAATTTTATATTCTTAATAAATTGCTTCGCTGAGTGCAGCTGGATCGACTGCAGATGTCTAACCCTGAAAAGTTTGGGCCAAAATGGACACAATATTCACGCTTGATACAGGTTTGAATTTGGATTGTAATTAAATATTTGACACATAATAGGTTTCTGCCACAGAATAACTGTAGTCAAAGAACTTAAAAATTGGTTATATGATTTGAATTTATATTCAATTTTTTGCTTTTGTGCAATACACTATGCTGTTGCAAATTGATCCCCCAGAAAAAATTACCCGTTTTTTACTTTTGTGCAATACACTTTCCTGTTGAATATTAATCCCCAAAAAAATATTTGAAGAAATTTTCTTTTTAATTTCTGAAATCTGAAATGAGAAAAATAGTTCCCACCAAAATATTTTTTCACCTCCCCCTTTTCCTTATTTCAAAAAAATTCTTTCCCTCAAGATATAGTCATTATCTCAATTCAAATTTCTAATAAATTTTGCAACCATAATTACCCATTTAAATACATCATGAAAGTCGTAAAATATAAAATGACATACATACATGTAGTCATGGCTAAAATTAATATTAATTAATAGTAACTTCTAAAAATAAATTGACAGCTAATCACCTCAAGACAATCATCATTTTTTAATACATAATTTACAAGCAAATAAGGGAGGTAATCAAACATTGTTGTTTTTAAATGGGATTGGATTACCTCCCTTAGACTGCTTTAAAATTGTCTTAATTGTCCTTTAACCAGAAAAAACCTTGTTTTTCCCCCTTTTTTGCCCCTAATTCCTAAATGGTTTGAGCCTTAACCCCCCAAAGTCAATCCTAACCATCCCTTTGTTGTATAGAAACTTATGGTATAATTTCAGAGAGATTCATACACTTAAACACAAGTTATTGACTGGAAACTACAAAAATGCTTATTTGGGCCCCTTTTTTGGCCCCTAATTCCTAAACAGTTGGGACCATAACCCCTAAAATCAATCCCCACCTTCTTTTAGTGGTTATAAACCTTGTGTTAAAATTTTATTGATTTCTATTTACTTATACTGAAGTTATTATCCGGAAATCATCTGTCTTCGGACGACGCTGACGACAACCACAACCACGACGACAACGTGATACCAATATACGACCAAAAATTTTTTAATTTTTGCAGTCGTATAAAAACTCAGTTTTCCTATTTTGAGAGAAATGAAGGCCATATAACTCTTGAACAATATTTTTTTAGGTAAAATTATAAGGTCATACTCAAGAGCAAACTTAAATTACTGGGAAACAGTTTCGTTTATTTTTGATTGAAAAATAATTAAATTTTGGAGGAATAGAAGGACAAAAAAAATTAATTTATTGAGACTCTAAGGAGCTGGTGTGATTCACATGCTTAGAAGGCACATGTTTGAACTAAAGGCCCCAAGGGACTTGTATCTCTCACTTGGTTTTATAAAAAGTTATAACTGTGTACAAAATGTGTAAAACTATACTCTCCAGAGGAATGCCAAATCAGTGAATATAATTTATTAACTATTTACTTTTCAGATAATGTTTGGTTCAGATTTACAAAGTTTTTTTAAAGGAAAAAATATGAAGCTAATACAGCTATATGTACAAAGTATTACCAAACAAATTATCATATAACTACTAAGCAGGAGATTGTTTTGAAGAAATGTATTTTAAATCTAAACTCTCAAGAAAAAAAGACAACATATTAAATGTTTGCATGTGTTTTGTATTCAATTATATGTAAGGAAATTTGATTTATTGAATTATAGTTTATACATGTTATACACGACACAATGTATTTTCTATCTAAGAGTTAAGAAGTCAGTCAATCTATTTTTAGGTACATTTATTTTTAGATTCTATTAGAGATTACTCCTAGAGGGGGTATGTGTTTTGATGACCTCATTATAAAAGTAACAAGCTGACCTAACATAAGTTTTTTAATCAGCTATTATTTCAATGAAATGGAATTAACTACACATATTGTTAACCTACAACATTTCATATTGATTTATTTAATCTTTCAACGTTAATGGACATTTAATCTTCGATTGTGAATACTGTGATTATGAATTTGTTCAGCTCTTTATTATCCATGTGACAATTGTGCGTCCTTAATGAACTCTGTATGATCTGGAAATTGGAGAATTGGGCTTTCACAAGACTCGGCTGTAAGTCTGAGCCAAGTAGAAATAACATTCTTTTCCCATTAACGCCCGTAGATCCTCATAGGATGGCTCTAGTTCATTTTGTTAGAATTCCAGGGCAGTTATTTTTGAGATTGGCCATGACAGCATGTACAATAGACAAGACATGCCCACTGATTTGAATACAAGTGCGTGATCCAAAGATGCATCAACATCTCCATACAAATCTTTCCTACTTCTGCGACACCATTGGTAAAAGTTCGCTTGTCCTTCCAAACATGATGAACACTAGTCCAGTTGTCCCAACGATTCTTAATTCAACAGCACCTTCGCAACTCACAGAGATTCGAGGACACAAACAGGATCTACATATACGTCTACACTACTTAAGGATATGCAACTGAATATCTTCTATTGGTGGAAACTTTGCCTTTATAATTTGAGGAATCATACTCCCCCAATTCAATAATACATAAGATAGGTTAATTACTGCCGTGATCTCTACAGGACATTTGTATATTTTAATGTATTTTTTTTTTACTCCTCTGGGATCTCCCTGGAGTCTCGTAGGCCTGCTGGGATCTCCCCAGGTCTTTTTTCTCTTTATTCTATATTGTTCTACACCTGCCAGGATCTCCCCAGGTGAACATTTCATACAGTATAAGTAATAATTATTTTTACTCCGCTGGGATCTCCCCAGGGTCTAGTAGGCGTGCTGGGATCTCCCCAGATCATTTATTCTCTTTATTCTATATTGCTCTACACCTACCGGGATCTCCCCAGGTGAACATTTCATACAGTATAAGTAATAATTATGTATTTTTATGTATTATTTTTACTCCTAGGCCTGCTGGGACCTTATTACTGTAAATTTACATTTATTTTTAGATTCTACTAGAGATTACTCCTAGAGGGGGTATGTGTTTTGATGACCTCATTATAAAAGTAACAAGCTGACCTAACATAAGTTTTTTAATCAGCTATCCCACCCACCGTCCCCAGCTACACCATCTGGGTTTCGAATAAGATACTTGTATCTTACCAGTATGTATTTGTTTAGTGTATAGATTGATAGTAAAGCTTCATATTTTATTAGTTGAACCTAAGGGATTTTTCACACAAGACTTTTTAATAATATACATCCAAATTATACTTAAGGAATAACAGTACTGTAGTTGAAGAGTTGCCACCGTCAATTGTCGATTTGACGGTCGCAAATGCAGTTTTACTGGTGTTGTTTAATTTTCGATAATATTGTAGTAATCGAACATTTGTTGATTCAATCAATTCAAAATGGCGGGTCCCTCCTTAGTTACGCCTGGTCAACTGTGGATTTGACGGTAACTTTTAGCCAATGAAAAAAAATTGTCACATAAAAATTGCATTAGAATTAAGGAATAACAGTACTGTAGTTGAAGAGTTGCCACCGTCAATTGTCGATTTGACGGTCGCAAATGCAGTTTTACTGGCGGCGGCGTGGCGAGACAGTAAAGCGGAGATTTGCGACCGTCAAATCAAAATTGACGGTGGCAACTCTTCAACTACAGTACTGTTATTCCGATTCTAATGCATTACAAAAAGAAATAATACGATAAAGCTTAAAAAAATGTATAAATTTGACATACAAAAAAAAATCCGCGAAACTTCATGAATGATTTTGGCGCAAAGACGTCATGGCTAAACGTGACGTCATACAAATGAAAACTTACAAACTGGAGGTTATTACGTTACCTTTACGATTCAAATTTGGATAAAATTACATTAAAACGGCGAATTCGAGGTAGGTGTTGTTTAATTTTCGATAATATTGTAGTAATCGAACATTTGTTGATTCAATCAATTCAAAATGGCGGGTCCCTCCTTAGTTACGCCTGGTCAACTGTGGATTTGACGGTAACTTTTAGCCAATGAAAAAAATTGTCACATAAAAATTGCATTAGAATGTGTTGTGTATAAAGTGTACTTAAGTATAATGTATGATTGTTGTTCAAATGTTTTTATTATTCAAAACATTGCTAAATCTTATCTAAGGAAAGAACATCCTTTTTCAGCTAAAACAATGAAGATAACATACTTGTATGAGTTATCTAAAGCTGCTTGTAGACCTCTGACCCTCTCTCCTGCATCTGTCTCTATACTCTGTAAAATGTCAAACATCATAGTAAGAAATGATATAACCAAAATTATCATATTATACAAGGGCAGTAAAATTAAAAGTTATGCTTGAAAAAAGTTTAATTCAATTTATTATAATATCTACTCATATTAAAAAAAATGCAGTACTCTTTTCTAATATTTTTTTTAGCATCTAACAGTAAAACACTTCACTTGAATATAAACAAAACTTGAAATCTTGTTTTTTTTCTTCTTCAGAAAAGCAAATAAATAGCTTCTATTAAACAAACCATCTCCTGCATAAAATAAATACAAAGATAGATAGCTTAAAGGAATTATATTTACATTAATAAAATAGTGGTTGATTTGTAACAATACACATTTATTTCTTATTTATTTGTCTTGTAATATCCTTACCCTTAACTTAGTCAGTTCTCTTTCTTGTTTCTGTACAGCAGTATTCAGTTGGTTAATAGCCTCTGCAATAAAATTCATAATTATAAAAATAAGGAGATGTGGTATGATTGCCTATAAGACAACTATCCACCAAAGTTCAAATGAAGGGGATGTAAGCAATTATAGGCAACGATACAGCTTTCAAAAATTAGAAAAACCCATACAGTATAGTCGGCTATAAAAGGCCACAACACGAAAAATATGAAACAATTCAACTGAGAAAACTAACGGCCTCATTAATAACAAATAAATTTATGAAAAACAAATATGACAGACATGGACCAACGACAAAAACTAAACTACAGGCTCCTGACTTGGGACAGGCACAATTAGAATGTGGCAGGGTTAAACATGTTGAATTCTGAACTGAAATCTTTTTGGTAAATACTTAAATTTTTAATGTAAAATACAGAAATAGATGTTACCTGAAACTCTAACAATTTTCCATTTTTTTGTAATTAAAAAAAATCTAATACCAACCATTCAACTTCACAGATACTGGAAACAAGCCTACCAAAACACAAGGTTATTTTGGAAAATGCATGCACTTGAAGGGAACTTTAGTGAAATTAAAGTGATATCTGATTCATCCATTGATTCTATCTTCAAATCAAACTGGATTTCACAGATCAAAATTGGAAATGAAACACAATTTTGTCCATGAAATGTAACAAGAAAAAACCTAAAGATTTTTTGTTGGTTTGAGAGTTATTACACTTTAAATTTCAATTCAATTGTAAATAAATATTTTACTCAAATTGCATTCTTTTAAAACTCCAATTTTTAACAATATTTAACAGATGAATCACCTGTTTGTTTCTTTTCCATTTCTTCTTTACTATCCAGACATGTTTTTAAATGCTCAATTTCTGTAGCCTGGTCATCTATCTTCTTTCTGTAAGAAATACAAAGATACAAAACTACACCTGATTCTACTTTGGTTTTGGAAATCATGTAAAAATAGATTAAAATCATAACAGATACCCTAATAACGAGTGAGGCCAAATTTGGTTTAATATTGGCCCTGTAATTTAATAAAAAAAATCCTGGTGGCCATCTTGAACAGTAAATCAGCAACAAAGTAGCAACACTTCATCAGCACCTCATTAGAAACATTTATGCCATGTTTGGTTTCATTCCATTCAGTGCACCTCTAGAAGAAGCATTTGTATGTATTTCCCATAGGGTCTTATGTTAAAGGAAGTCCCCCCACAGGCAGCCATCGTGGATGAAGGATCAGCTTCAAAGTAACAACACTTAGTCAGCACCTCATAAGGAACATTCATGAATGTTTGGTTTCAATCCATTCAGTGGTTCTCTAAAAGAAGAAATTTGTATGTATTGTTCATAGGGTCCTTTGTTAAACATTGTCCCCAGCTGGCGGCCATCTTGGATGATGGATCGGCTTCAAAGTAACATCACTTGGTCAGAACTACATAAGGAACATTCATGCCATGTTTGGTTTCATTCCATTCAGTGGTTCTCTAAAAGAAGTCATTTGTATGTATTTCCCATAGGGTCCTCTGTTAAACTAAGTCCCTGCTGGCGGCCATCTTGGATTATGGATCGGCTTTAAAGTAACAACACTTGGTCAGCACCTCATAAGGAACATTCATGCCATGTTTGATTTCATTCCATTCAATGGTTCTCTAAAAGAAGACATTTGTAAATATTTCCCATAGGGTCCTATGTTAAACTAAGTCCCCCGCTGGCGGCCATCTTGGATTATGGATCAGCTTCAAAGTAACAACACTTGGTCAGCACCTCATAAGGAACATTCATGCCATGTTTGGTTTCATTCCATTCAGTGGTTCTCTAAAAGAAGTCATTTGTATGTATTTCCCATAGGGTCCTATGTTAAACTAAGTCCCCCTCTGGCGGCCATCTTGGATTATGGATTGGCTTCAAAGTAACAACACTTGGTCAGCACCTCAAAAGGAACATTCATGTCATGTTTGGTTTCATTCCATTCAGTGGTTCTCTAAAAGAAGACATTTGTATGTATTTCCCATAGGGTCCTCTGTTAAACTAAGTCCCCTCTGGCGGCCATCTTGGATTATGGATCGGCTTTAAAGTAACAACACTTGGTCAGCACCTCATAAGGAACATTCATGCCATGTTTGGTTTCATTCCATTCAGAGGTTCACTAAAAGAAGACATTTGTATGTATTTCCCATAGGGTCCTACGTTAAACTAAGTCCCCCGCTGGCGGCCATCTTGGATGATGGATCGGCTTCAAAGTAACAACACTTGGTCACACCTCATAAGGAACATTCATGCCATGTTTGGTTTTATTCCATTCAGTGGTTCTCTAGAAGAAGTTAAATTTGTAAAAAGTTAACGACGACGACGGACGACTGATGCCAAGTGATGAGAAAAGCTAGGTGAGCTAAAAATTAATGCAAATATCTTCAAATCAGTTTAAATACTATATTAATATAAAGAGTAATCAGGTTTATCATACCAGCCTGTCTTAAATGTACAAGTTTCTTTTTTAAGAAATTGACACATATTCATATAAATATCGCATTTTAAATCAACCAATACTTCCCACACCCCAACAAAAAGATTTCTATTCATCTACAGACTAAATTCAATAATAAAACTTAAACTTTATATCCAAAGAACAACAGAAAAAGTGCAAGACTGAAATCTCAATCTATATATAAACATAAATTGCTACCTGTATCCAGTAACCAGTGAATCTGTTTCTTTTTCCTTTGCTCTCAGTTTTTTAATGATTGTATTGCCCTGTAATTGTTGTTTAGACAATTTCTCCCCTGTAATGTTAATAAAGACAAATAAAGCATTCAACAATACACTTCCTTGCTATCACAGAAACTTGAAATTCACTGAGTACTCCACCAACTCTGATGAAAACCCTGCTATCAAAAATTCCTATATCATTAAAAAAAACATAAACTATTTTCAGATACTGACTTGAGGCTTTATAACATTTCCTTATATGAACGATAATATCCATGATTTAGTGATGACATTTATATATGGAACAGAATGTATCCTCTGTTAAAGGATTTCCTTTTCTTGCTCCCCTGGAATTAACTATTTGTTGTGTGTGTATTTTGTATTCATTTGTAGGTAAACTGAAGAACTATTAAGTGTGACAGTGGACAAATATTAGACCAACGAAAGTTCAATTAAAGAGAATAAATATATGTTACCTTCTTGCATTAATTCTGTAATAGTTTGTTCTTTCTCCTTGAAAAAGTTTTCTTGTTTTATCAATCTGAAATTAAATACATGTCATAAGTGAATCTTAGAAATAATTTTATCATAAGTAAATTTAATGTAATAAAAGAGAATTTATGACATGTATGTTTTGTGTTAATGTGTTTCTGTTCCATTGACACATACCCATCATCTCTAATTTATATAATTTTGATTCAAAACACTCTTGTTTCAATTATTTGTCACTTTTAACGACATATATTTGTTAATTTCATAAGATAAAAATGTTAATTGAGTGCATATTATTATAGAGAATCCTTTCTGCTATCCATATCAAGGTATTTATGCCATTTCAGTTAGATAAGTTTAAATCTCAGAATAACATGACTTGATAGGAAACTCCTGAAGAATAAGGTCTGACATAGAAGATAAATAATAGGATTCATATAAACTGTTATCACAGAGATATGTCTCGCCTTTTTGTAATTTTGATAATGCAAATGTTGAAATTAAAATAGCAATACTTTAACATGTAAGTTATGCAAATATTCAAAGTCGATGAACCATGACTGAAGGTACATGGCTACACAATCTCCATGGAAATGAGATGTGCCAATGCTAAAACAACTGCATACCAAATACCATTGACTTTTTTTAAGTTGTTCCCTTTAAACAAACCTAAACACAAACATTAACTTGTAAACTATGTAAAAGTTTCAAAGTCAATGAACCATGATGAGGGGGTGGGGCTATATAATCTGCATGGAAATGATACTTGCAAATGCCAATAAATTTGCATACCAAATATCATTGACTTAACATTAGCAGTTCATCTTAAACTGATCTAATCATAAACTAATACATGTAAACTAAGCAAAAGTTTCAAAGTCAATAGACCATGACAGAGGGGGTGAGGCCAAATATTCTCCATGGAAATGAGATGTGCTAATGCTTATACAACTGAATACCAATTAACATTGGCCTACCACTAATGGTTACCCTCGAACTGACCTAATCACAAACTAATGCATGTAAACTAAGCAAAATATTAAAAGTCAATAGACCATGACTAAGGGGGCGGAGTCAAATAATCTTCATGGAAATGAGATATGCCAATGCTTATACAACTGCATACCAAATATCACTGACCTACCACTAGTGGTTCCCCATAAACTGACCTAATCACAAACGAATACATGTAAACTAAGCAAAAGTTTCAAAGTCAATAGACCATGACTGAGGGGCAGGGCCAAATAATTTCCATGGAAATGAGATGTGCTAATGCTTATACAACTGAATACCAATTAACATTGGCCTACCACTAATGGTTCCCCTTGAACTGACCTAATCACAAACTAATACATGTAAACTAAGCAAAATTTTCAAAGTCAGTAGACCATAATTAAGTGGGGCAGAGTCAAATAATCTCCATGGAAATGAGATATGCTAATGCTTATACAACTGTATACCAAATATCATTGACCTACCACTAATGGTTCCCTTGAGCTGACCTTATCACAAACTAATACATGTAAACTAAGCAAAATTTTCAAAGTCAGTAGACCATGACAAAGGGGCAGAGTAAAATAATCTCCATGGAAATGAGATATGCCAATGCTTATACAACTGCATACCAAATATCATTGACCTACCACTAGTGGTTCCCCATAAACTGACCTAATCACAAACTAATACATGTAAACTAAACAAAAGTTTCAAAGTCAATAGACCATGACTGAGGGGGCAGGGCCAAATAATTTCCATGGAAATGAGATGTGCCAATGCTAATACAACTGCATACCAAATATCATTGACCTACCACTTGTGGTTCACCATAAACTAGACCTAATCACAAAGTAATACATTGTTGACGCCGCCGCTGTCGCCGACGCCGGAAACAGCATACCTATGTCTCGCTTTTTGACTCAAGGCGAGACAATATGATCAACTAATTATATAACAAAACAATTACTTTTTCTGAAAATCTGCCTGCATCTCTTCAAACTGCTTCTTTATTGCTTCTTTTTCCTGTTGAGAGATAAATAATAGAAATAATTATTTCTGTTGAAAAAATCATCAATGAAATAAAATTATTGTAAGTCTCTTTAGTAACTATAATAAAGCCATTAATTGATACTAAATAAGTGTTTTCTTACTTGAATAGGAAATGAAAATTCATTTTTTGAACAAATTTTCTTTCTGGTGATCATATGTAACAGTACTTTTCTTTCTAAATAATCATTATTATCTCATGAATTTTTAAAAAAAGTCCCAATATTATTTTTACAGTGTGTAATCCATTTCATATTCTATTTTTGTAAAGAAAAAATAAAAGTGCATACATAAAATATTTGCATGAAGACCAAAGTCCCCAACATGCAAGTAAATTACTTCATCATGTGGTTAATGTAACAATACATACCCTAATTGCCTGTTGACAAAGTCTCTCTGATTCTGACAATCTTTTAGTGAACTCGTGCGTTACTTGTTCTACATCCTCCATTTCAACTGTTCGTGTTTCTTCAACCTGATGTAACTGACTGTAACAAAAATTTTCATTTAACAAGGTATCGTTCTGGTTTTTGATCGGATTGAAATCTATGATGGAATATAACTACTTTCAACACAAAGAACTCAAATATAATCATATCATAATCCTCCTGACTGAGAGATTTATAATGCAGTGACAAAATGAAAGCGCCTGTAGAATACTGTTATCTATATTTATAATGAACATTTTTCTACTCTGGAAGATTGACCCTCAGAAAATACTCATTTATTTATCGAAAAATAGTACGAATGAAAGAATGATTTAAACAAATGTGTAAGAGACAACAAAAGTGCACCAGATTGCTATAAATACACATCTTTCAGTCAGAGCACTGTTTTCAGCTCTGCAATTTTTAAGTGCTTTATTGCAGCTTACTCCATTTTCTTTAAGCAACAAAAATAAGATGAACAATCAATTCTGATCTCATATTTAAATGCAAGTCTTAAATACCAAATCATGTTGTGATGTTTTCCACTGCAAAATTTAGAATGCATTAACTAAGTAAGTTTCCATTTCTTTTGATTCCTAACAAAATCTAGTACTAATAAAATCATCTGTCTTAGGAGACTCACCATATTCTGATTTATAATACGTCAGATTGTAACATCAACAGGGCATATGATAACTTATTAGACTTATCTAGTACTAATAAGCCCTAAAATCATCTGTCTTAGGAGACTCACCATATTCTGATTTATAATACGTCAGATTGTAACATCAACAGGGCATATGATAACTTATTAGACTTATCTAGTACTAATAAGCCCTAAAATCATCTGTCTTAGGAGACTCACCATATTCTGATTTATAATACGTCAGATTGTAACATCAACAGGGCATATGATAACTTATTAGACTTATCTAGTACTAATAAGCCCTAAAATCATCTGTCTTAGGAGACTCACCATATTCTGATTTATAATACGTCAGATTGTAACATCAACAGGGCATATGATAACTTATTAGACTTATCTAGTACTAATAAGCCCTAAAATCATCTGTCTTAGGAGACTCACCATATTCTGATTTTTAATACGTCAGATTGTAACATCAACAGGACATATGATAACTTATTAGACTTATCTAGTACTAATAAGCCCTAAAATCATCTGTCTTAGGAGACTCACCATATTCTGATTTTTAATACGTCAGATTGTAACATCAACAGGGCATATGATAACTTATTAGACTTATCTAGTACTAATAAGCCCTAAAATCATCTGTCTTAGGAGACTCACCATATTCTCATTTTTAATACGTCAGATTGTAACATCAACAGGGCATATGATAATTTATTAGACTTACTTGCGTAATATATTATTTGTTTCCACCAAGTCCATATTTTCTTTACTGAGGACAATTAGTTTGTCTTCTCTAGCCTGCAACACTTCAGCCATCTCTGCTAGTTTCTGTAAATGAGTAAAATTTGTATATACACTTTTGAGATTACTTAGTATATAATAATAACTAAACATGTATAAATTTCACTTCAATTCCTGCTGTTCAAAGGTATCAAAATGGCTAAAGCATAATAAAGTATTAGTTCTTTACTATTTTGATAAATTTTCTAACATTAATTCTATTTTCAACAGCAAACAAAACAGAAATCCTCTTTAAACAGTTAATTAAAAATCTTTAAATGTCGTATATAGATACCATTTCATGACACATGCTTTGTATTCAGATATGTACAATATAATATTTTAACCACCTCAATATACATTTAGTTCCCCAATTGAAGGTCTATTGCGTTGATCAATTCTTACCAAATTAGGGGGGTCCTAAAATATTGAATAAACCACCTAGCAAACTACGATATAAAATGTATTTCTTTTACCATTATCATGTCAGCTTTAAACACTGGCAATAAAAACATCAAATGATTATCAGGTTTTTGCATATAAGCATCACAATAAGAAGGTTTTTTGCTAGTTAGTAAAGAGTCATATTTTATCGCCCAGTGGGGATGAAATTTCAAACTGACATAAAATAATGACAATAAGTTTTCATAACACTCAGGCGAGATGAGCCAAAAGTCTGGTGTTAAAGTAGCCAATTCATTGTTATACATACTTTATTTTAGTGTTGTCCAATCGAACATTTTTAACTAACTGGTTACTTGTATAATCTTTCAATCGATTAATCGGTTAACTGGTTTTAAAGTTAGCATTCAAAGAAATGTTTACAAATGCATGATTATATAATTTTGTACCAATTTATTAATATTGTAAAAAAAATAATTACCAGTTAAAAGATTTGGTATTCAATATTATGGTCCTTCTGACAGTTAATCGGTAAACCAATGACAACACTACTAGTTTATAACTTATTAGAATGTGTAAGTTTTTTTAAATTAAATCTTACAAATTAAATAATTATTATGATGTACAAAAAAGACAACAAATACTAAGTTTTAAAAATGTGTTTATACAGGAAAGAGATGAGTCAAGAAAACACAAAAGACCACAGCCTTTTTTTCCACAAAAAAGTTAATCAGAAAGAAAGGCAAACTTGATCAATATACAAGTGCTAATTAAAATTCCTCTGCATAGTGGAAAAATATACAAACCCAAGGGCCATCATCCTGTCAAAATCAAATCAGAAAATTAGCCTTTAAAAAATAGGAAAACTGATTTATTACAAAAAAGACAAAATGACAAACATGGGTCAAACTATTTGCCTCCAAAGGGGCAATGGTTTAAAAAAAATGGATAGAAATATATAATAGCACAACATTGTCTACAATAAAAAAAAAAAGAATGTGATAAAAGAATGAATCCATTATATAGAAGCCACAGACTTGTTTTAAATTCTTGATTAAGATCTGCTTTTTCAGAGATGAATTTATCAGGCATTGCAATTGTAAATCAGCCTTAAAGCTGAATAGAGATAGCACAAATCTCTGATTAAAAGATTGGAAACAGAGGGTTCCTCCTAAAAGCTATTTCATTTTTGATTATGACAGCACAAATTATTAACCTTAAAAGCAGTCCAGAAAAGCGCTTCAGAATTCGGAGGCACAAAATGTATAAACTGTTTATTTCATTTTCAATTATCTGTTTAAAAATTAGGAAAGTTTCTAATGTGTTCACTTTTATACCATTGTTACAATATATATGTATAGTAAAATAATGATTAATGGCAACATGCAATATAGGAAAAACAGCAAATTCTTTTTCAAGTTCTCTGTTTTGTAATTTTAATTTTTTAGTGAACTCTGTGTATATCTGGCTATTCTGTTAATATCCTTTACCTTAACCTTAACCCTAAACCTAACCTAGCCTTACCATATCTCTAAACCTTAATCCTAATTAACCCAAACACTAAAGTGAAACTTTCCCTAAAATAGTAGGTTCCATAAAGTAAGAGAAGTCAAAATAATACATCAAAAATGAAATAACCTGATAAAAGTGAGAGATAAAATGTGCATCTTATTTTAAAAAAAATAACAAAATATTTGATATGATTATATAGCCTACTATGTACTAGATACATAAGCTGAACATGTTGGTTCACACAGAAACAGACCACAGGAAAAAAATATCAGCTTCTTTATATACTAAGATATACTTGAAGTACCTAAAGCATGAACTTGACTGGAGTATAAGAGAAGGTAAGTGTGTAATGCCAGGGAGACATTCTTAATGTCATCACAGTGAAATAATCACTGAGGCATCAAATTATAAATGTTAACATATCTTTAGATATGAGGGATAGTAATTCTTGTCAATCACCAAAAGTAGTTCTGAGACTTATTTTACTTTAACTGATCATATATCTAACAGAACCTGAGAAAAAATTAAATTGATGTCAGTGATGCAATTGAAGGAGGTCAAGGTTACTTTGTTTACTATGCACCATGAACCCTCTTATCAAACTTAAAAAAATATCTGTGGTACATTATGCCTAATTTTGTCCTGAAACTTTTAACATTCTATGTATTAAGGCTACTAAAACCTTAGTTCTAAATGATAAATAATCCAGTTCATTCCTGAAACATGACCAGTACATGTTTGTATGACTTCCACTGGGCTGATACATTTGCTGGTCAATTGACAGTCAAGGTACATGGGGCCATCATTTTCCCAGTGGCAATAACTTCTGTACTGGCATAATTTAAATGATATATTTTAATTGTTCATTTCCAGTTTTTAAAAATGTGCAATTGAAAAAAAAAGGGGTTGCAAATTCCTTTTAAATTAGATTTTAATTGGTTTATGCTGTTCTGTTAAAATTCCTTTTAAATTAGATTTTTATTGGTTTATTCTGTTCTGTTAAAATCCTTTTAAATTAGATTTTATTGGTTTATTCTGTTCTGTTAAAATCCTTTTAAATTAGATTTTTATTGGTTTATGCTGTTCTGTTAAAATTCCTTTTAAATTAGATTTTTATTGGTTTATGCTGTTCTGTTAAAATTCCTTTTAAATTAGATTTTTATTGGTTTATGCTGTTCTGTTAAAATTCCTTTTAAATTAGATTTTTATTGGTTTATGCTGTTCTGTTAAAATTCCTTTTAAATTAGATTTTTATTGGTTGATGCTGTTCTGTTAAAATTCCTTTTCTTTTGATGATTGTAAATATTTCAAGTATTTCAGTGTTGATGTGTAGCAAGAAATGACCACATTTGAGTCAGCTAAATATTTCAAGTATTTCAGTGTTGATGTGTAGCAAGAAATGACCACATTGGAGTCAGCTAAATATTTCAAGTATTTCAGTGTTGATGTGTAGCAAGAAATGACCACATTGGAGTCAGCTAAATATTTCAAGTATTTCAGTGTTGATGTGTAGCAAGAAATGACCACATTGGAGTGAGCTAAATATTTCAAGTATTTCAGTGTTGATGTGTAGCAAGAAATGACCACATTGGAGTCAGCTAAATATTTCAAGTATTTCAGTGTTGATGTGTAGCAAGAAATGACCACATTGGAGTGAGCTAAATATTTCAAGTATTTCAGTGTTGATGTGTAGCAAGAAATGACCACATTGGAGTGAGCTAGATTTAACATTTATAAAGGCTATTGCATTAACAGCCAATTCAATAGGTTAATTACTGTGGATTCATTGGATACCAATTTTACTTGGATTTCATTGGTACAGGGGAACCAAAATTTAAATGTTCAAAATTACAAATTAGGAATGTATGCAGACTGTGGCAAATTTACCACGAAATCAAGTATCCACGAAAATACAAGTTTTCCTCAATCCACAAAAATATATGAATCCACAGTACGTAATCCTCTGGATATTGATCTACCTATATAACATTAAATGGTACAGTATCAAATTATTTTATTTGTGCAAGTTTTTTAAATATCAAATACATTTTGTTTAAAAACAAAACCTAAGGTAAAACTCCATAGAAAAGTTGGATAACAATATCTAAACTATGCAAATTCATATCTTAAATATGAATGATAATTCATTGCAAAAATGTAATAAAGATATGCATTTAAGTTGGGAAAGATAGAGAAATTGACAAAAACACAGTAATCTTATGGACTCTCCAGTCTATGGATAAAACCATTTAACACTTTATAGTGAACAATATAACAAAAATACCCTTCAACAGTAGCTACCAACTTCTATGTTCAAAGCTATATCCAGAATATAAAAAAAATAACATAACTAATCTATATATTGATAGATAAAAATAACACAGACGTTTGGAGTGGAAAGTCACGTAACTTCTATAATAAAGCAGATTTATAGGAAATTCCATATAAATGATGTTATAAGTTAGTAAAAGCAGTGGCTTGAACCAGGTAGCAGGTTACAGAAGTTGGAACCCCTCCTTTATTTTGTTAATATTCTGAAGTTCTAACATTAAAAATAAGTACAGAAATACAGAACCTCTCTTTTCTTAAAAAAAAAAAAAAAAAAAAATCCTCAGCTCTGAACATAGAATTTCTATAAATGTAAAGTGGGTAGTTATTGTAAAATAATATCACACAAAGTTAATCTGACATAAATAGATCTTTATAAATAAAATACATTTAATGCCAATAAAAATGTATAGACTTCAGCTAATGGTGTCATTCAAGAGAAAAAATTCAATGATCCTCTTTCAGAGGAAAATAATTCAGAAACTAGGATTCTTTAAGTTTTTGAAATACTGCACATAAATTTTTAAAATATGGTATTAATGAAAACAAAGATCTTACAGCCTAAAATTCATAGCTCTTACGAAAAGATAATTGCTTAGTAACATGAAAATTGTAAAAATGTAAGCGCATTAAAATAAACTGTCCACTTTACATTAAGCAGAGTAAGCAAAAAGCAAGTGTAGCATAACCCCTGTCTCCCAAACCTGGTTAACGTTGTCGTGAGTGGCAGTATCCAGTTCGGGTATACTAGTTAACTGAAATAATCACTTAGTTATTTGTTATGCTTCATAACAAGACCAGAATTTATAATCACACTTTTATCCCTATCTTTTCTAATAAACAAATCTTCATCCTAAGACATACATTTTCTAATTCAAAATTAAAGAAAAACTTCTTTTCTGAATGGACAACAGTTAATATTTCATGGAATCATATATAGGTTACTTATATGTAATATAAGTAATGTTTATACAAATAATATTTCCAGCCAACTTTGATCATTAATCTTTTCAGTAAACATGCTGACATCTTGGATACATTTAATTATAATACACAGACCACTTGCTACATCTTGAGATTAATTTCTCTGGCATTTGACACTTTGAAGTTACACTGCAATCTCACCAGGGACATACTAATCTATTCTTAATCAGATACATATTACAATTATTCACTGTGTGTGATGAAAAGCAGAGTAATTTCAGTCTCATAAAAATAATTACACATTAATTAGTATATATAAACTGAAGGTCAGTGATTTCAGTCTCCTCCCACTAGATGATTGATGTACCCAAAAAATCTGTGTGTTAAGCCATATGCATGGTCTTGGTGCAATCAGTTTCTTGGTTCAAAGCAGTCAAACTAAGTTGAACTTGACAGTTTTACAGTGCTAGAATTCAATTTACCACCCACCAACCCCTTCCAAACACCTTCAATAATGTTCATGACATGAGAAACATCTCAGCTTTTACCAGTGATATTTTTATTTTATTACTTGTTTTCCTTGATGGAATTTTATCACTGGTCATTTCTAAAATTTCATTCATCCCCAAGCATTTCGGGAAAATTTTATCAAATTTATTCCAGCGCCAGATTGATAGACCCTGCTACTTACTACTTGTAATAGCACCACATGGGCTATCCCCATGCAGACCTTGCACACCCGGCTGCAGATGAGACGCCTAGTCTCATCCCTTCGTGGAGACCCTCGCTTCACATTCCCGGCTGGCGATTGTCGGGCAGGCAGGTTCTTCCTCACACTACAGGTTGCAATTTGACTTGCTCGGCAGGAACTCCTAAATTCTTAATTATGCTGAGTGTTTCTCAAGGGCCAAAATATTTTGTTATTGAATTTATTGTATTAATAAATATTATTTATATGAAAGTTCTGTCTGCTTTGAGCCAGTATGATTTATTGGGACTATGTTTTGGTTTACACACAGATACCCCCTTTATCACTTGTGCTAACATTTCATTATTAGGGAGATGGTTTAGATACATAATGCTCAATTTCACTGATGGTGAGTTTATAAAAAAATTGACTTATTACAATTAATTTTGACTTAAAACTCACCATTGGGGACTTTGTGGATTGTGATATTATATTTGAGTTTGGCTATCAAGAGAGTTACATCAGAACTAAGAAAAGATTGGATCTATAAGGATTTGTTTCATTACCATACAAACAGAAAATTATATGCATATTTACATACCAGGAGACAATTACTGATAATAAAACACCACCAATAGAAACCTTCAAAAAGTATGTTTACATTATGGGACAACAATTAACACAGCACAAAATTTACACCATACACAACTACAAAGACAATATTGTGTGTATAAACATGATATATATAACTGAAATATTAAAGGAAATTTTTCATTTACACTTATACAAAATATAAATGTTGATCTTTAAGTTTTCCTTTTCTAGTATCAGTATAAAATTTGATGTGTTCAAATAATCATGCACTGGCTGAAGTAATTTGTCAACAGTAAATTAAGTTTGAAACCATCAAATCTAGAACTGATGCTTATGAATATCTAAACACAATACATTTTTCTCCTATTAATTTACAGAGAAGATAAAAACCTGAAAATTAAAACTGGTCTTAAAAGCAGCTCTATAAAAGATTGTTTTCTTTTTATTCGATGTTTGTGTGCTAGCATCCAATTTTCTATTTTTAACACTTCTTGATTACATTTAGTGTATTGGGTCATACATGTATTCATGTTTATAAAACTGATCAAAATACTCATGCCGATGAATCATCTTCATCTAAATCTATTCACTTAACATGTTTAATATAAAACAACTCAAAACTAGTCTACAATTAAGCTCTCTTTCTTTTACTCACATGCTTTTTAGTTTATAAATATTTTACTGCTATATTACTAGCAAACAATATTCATTGGAAATAATAGTGTTTAAAAAAAGCTTTTAAGATGTTTTAACGGCTGTAAATTTTAAAATTATGGTAAAGACCTATCATTTTTGTAATGAGCATGAAATAACTATTACTATAAATGAGTTTCATGTCTAATTAACTTTTTAAGATTTAAGTTTGACTGTAGATTTAGGCATGAAACGATTTCCTCACTGCCGGTAATTATACATAATGTAAACAAGGATCTTAGTATGAAGTAACCTGTGTGGGCCTATTAAAAGAATCTGATTTAGAACTACCCCAACCATGGATGGAAACAATAGGAATATATAGGTAAATCAGAATTTAATTAAAACAAACACAGCATGTTGCAAACCAATAACCAGTTAAAGATATGCAAACTTTGGGTACCACAAATTATCAGCAAAGTGGACTTAAGTATATATTAATACTACATGTATATTCATGCATGGAAGTCAAATAAGCAATTTGTTTAGTGACATCTTTAACATGTTACAGAACCTTTGAACTTTTGACCGTACCTTCAATAACTTTTGTGTATTATAGGGATCTGCTACTTCTTCATCAAGGGGAGGTAACTCTCTGCACAAGGGAGCTTCTGTAATTTAAGAAAAATTTGGGTGGCATTGTTAAATTGTTATCATTAAATATAATATCTTGCAATACACTAAAAATATGACTTTTAGAAAAAAATTAATATAAACAATTTTCATACTAATTAAATAAACTGTACTAGTGTAGTATTTCATGATTTTAACTTTTTGACCGAAATTATTGAATTACTGAAAGCCAGTGTCTATATATTGACAAAGACTGTGCCCTCTATATGTTTTTTTTTATAATTTGTGTAGTTAGGTTGCTGTCATATTAACATATACTCTACATCTTCTTTAATTCATATTTTGAAAATGGATATCATATTTAACCTTCTTTTCAAGTAAATTAACTTTATCCTTATCACAATTTTTTTAAACATGCACATGACTACTACAGAATAATTTTTGCCTATCCTTAAAGTATATTTTCTTACTAGCTTCTTCACTTGTTATTTTCATTTCAACACCATCTTCACTGGAATCTGTGTCCCTACCAGGACTCATCTGTTCTCCTCGACTGTGTGAGCTACTGCTTGATTGACTATCATGACTGTCATTCCTTCTATGAGAACCATCATTCCTTCTAGCTGTTTTTTGAAGAGCTATTTTCAAGGGAGACAAATCAATGAATTTGTTGTTTTCACCATTTGAAGTTGGTGTAGAGATGATTTCTATATCAGAAGAAGTAGTAGTATCTACTTCATCACCTGATTCATGGCCTCCAGTACTACGTGAACATTCAGATTTGCCCACTGAATGACCATCACTAGAATTGTCCTCCATTTTCATGTTATCATCCATAGCCTCCTCTATCATACATTTAACATAAGACGAGCTGGGTGAAACACTGCCTATGCTGTCATTGTCTGCTTTAGCACTATAACCTACAACAGTATCATCTGTATCCACACTACTGTCTAACTTACTACCCTCTCCACTAGAACTTGTCGCTAATGGACTTGACGGTTGGTCTTCGTGTGATTCCAGTGAACTATTCCTAACATGACGTCCAACAGGAGAAACAGCAGCAGCATTAGATGTATCCTCAGTTATGCCTTCAATTGCTTCTGTTGTAACATTGTCACTGACAGGGACTTCATTTCTTGTTTCTGATAAAACACTATCTTCTGTAGTGATATAATTTTCCGACGATTGCAGAATGTCTATTGATAAATTTTCCCCAGGATCTACAGAATTATCTGACATACCTAAATTGTGGTCAATGATATCTTCATCTTTTGACTTGATATCTTTAGATTCAGTGTTATAAGGTGTACTAATATCTGATGAGTCTGACTGTTCAGTATTTGACACTATTACTTCGGAAGACTCCAGATTATCTGGTTGTGTGAAATGTGATTCTATAAAGTTAGAAGACTCACAAACAGAATCATACTGTTCAGTTTTGGGACAGTCACTAGGAGTCATTTCTGTAAAAATGACAGCTTTATCTTGAACTGAAGAATCTTCTCCTATAACCACACTACTTGTTGACAACATTTCAATTACATCTGTTTCTTCTGAATCTTCTGATTTTTCATTTGATGGCGATGAATCTGACTTTGTCATTAGATCTGATATTTTAGAACCCACATTTACAGAGGAGTCAGTGATTTCATTATTACTACTAGCAGAATGTAATGATATGACATCCTCATTATATTTTTCAGGGTTTTGTATTTTTTCGTAACTTTGAGAATCAGTAGACATTGTCTCCCCTGATCCTACTGACAAGGGAGATAATCTATCAGCACTAACTTTTACAGAACCAGTTAATATATTAGCACTAGAACTTGACTCAGTGTCTGTTATAGACTTCATATCTACAGAAGTGTCATGTGTTTCCACATAACTGTCAGCTGATTGGTCAGTTTCACTTTCTGTATGGATTGCCATTTTTGATTGGTTTCTATTGTCACTTATTTCAACACTACTACTTTTAGGCTTAGTTATTTTTTCTTTCACAGATAAATTCTCAGTTTGCTTTTCAAGTTTTTGACCTTGAGCTTCTCCAGAGTGAGTAAGTCCTTTTACTTTTACAGAATTTGAAGATGTCAACTGAGTGGATTTTAAAGATGATTCATTCTTTGATGCTTCATCCTGTTTTAATCGTGATGTTTTAGACCTTTCACTTTTCAATTTCTCTTGCTTTACATTTGAAGTTTTTTCTGTAGATGATTTGTCTTGCACTGTATCCCAGGACATAGACCAGGAATTCCACGAATCAGTAGACCATGATGTTGATCCTTCTTCCGTTGGTTTACTCTGTTGTGATGATTGACCTGATGCATCTGAAAAATACATGTACAATAAATTATTATTTGAGAAATATCAAAGCTATAGTTGTACAAAACCTGTATTCATCACCACTCTTTCCTGCATCAAGGCATACACTAACTATTCTGTAATCTCTGTTTAAGACATTAGATTGCCTTTTAGATTTATTTTCTTCATCTGAATGTATATATCTATACAGAATACATCATGATGAAGCTTCTTCCATGTAAGCCTGGATCAAGAATAATACTCAGAGAAAGATGAACAATCATGATAAGCCATAAAAACATTTTCTTCAGAGTTCATATACATTATGACACACAGTGACACCAAGTATCAAAAATATAAGACAAAAAGGTTGCAGAAAAGTAGCTATAATAAACTTTAAAAGTTCCTAAACACTCATAAAAATGATAAAATTTGACAATATGTTCAACTTTTCTTGTTTAACTATGACTAATCACTTCACCATTTTTAAGGCATGAAAGTTTTTGGCAATTTATCTGAGAGAAGAAGGGTTCACAAGGTGTTATTTTGCTACAATACAAATTCACTGTAACATATACAAGAACTTCAGGTGTCAATATCTAAATATCGATGGGTATAAAATATAAAACTTATAAAATATAAAAAATATATCTTACATGTAGTACACTGAACCATCAAATAATAATTTCTATTTTACATATTCATTACTTACAAAAAGACAACAACACACTTTGTGATTGTTCCTTAATAAGAAAACATTGTTGAAACTGTTAGATTTACTGGAAGCAGCCTTTTAACATTAACAGAAATATATATCATACAAGTACAATACTTTATCTGATACATGTATTCCCAAGTCCTGCAATAACTGCAGATCAAAAAGGATGAATGATTAAAACTGTCAAATTACTCACCAAACTCTACAAATTAATACGCTTTTAATTCATAAAAATGCAATACTCTGCAATGTCCAGATTCAAGTTAATCAAACTAACAGTTATAAATAGATCTATAACAAACTTTGTTTGACAACTAACTTGTACTAGTATGTAATAACAACAGGACATCCCACTGGATTAGGTAAATCTCCTTTAAAGTTCATTATTTACGTCAATATCTGATATGTCAATAACACATTAAAAAATTGATGAAATCATTTCTTATATCATTACTATTAATCTCATCATCATTTACATCAGTTCTGATGAAAATAGGGAATTAAGATTAAAAAATGAAGCATTAAGGATGAGGTTATTTCTCATGTGAAAAGCTAAAGAAATTTCATATGATAAATTTATATAGCCTTGCATGCTTGAGCATATTTATTTTGTTGTTTGCCTTAGGTCCAGTAGCAAATATTTCATCCATATTCTTAAGTAGAACAAATAAACTATGAATGAAATTTCAGGACCTGAAATGGGGATGGACAAGAATAGCTACAAACTTTTAAATGACAATGAATACATAGGCACATTTCATTCAGAGTACGTCACATATCTACACAAGTACAATATTGGTCAATCAAAGTAGCATTACCAGTTGATTACTATGTAAAATCATGTTCATATCCCTGGACCCCTAATCATAATTATTATTCAGGAGCTGCAGGTCAATTTCTATTTTTATCAAAATTTCTTCAGGAAATTCTGATTAAAAGAAGAACAATGAAGTAAATGCCATGTATAGTATGCAGTTATGTATAACACAAAATCGTGAAAAAAAAAGTCTAGTTAAAGAAAAAAAAGTTAAAAAACACATGAAAAAATAAGTAAAAAGTAAAAAAAAGTTTTTTTAAATTTAAAAAAAACAACATTCAATTGCTACACACCCATACTTAATCCTTAATTACCCATTAAACTCACTCATGCAGGATGTCACACCTGTACTTTTGAGTATTCAATAATGAAGGAAAAATTTTTATTAAAAAATAAAATGATCCGCTGGGCGCAGCTAGATACCTTTGCAGAGGTCGAACCCTGAACAGTTGGGGCAAGTATGGACACAACATTCAAGCTTGATACAGCACTGAATTTGGATTGTGATTAAATATTTGACACAGAATAGGTTTCTGTCACAGAATGAATGTGGTCTAAGAACTTAAAAAATTTTAATTTACCTATTCAAACCATATCATTATTATTTGCTTTTATATATAAATCAGAAATAACCAATTTAAAATGGAACATTTTAAAGAAAAAAAATGAAAAAAAAATCCCCCTCAAATTTGTTTAACTCCCTTATGATTCATCACACCCAAACTCAATCCCAGCCTTCCCTTTGTGGTATGATACCTTGCAGTACAATTTCAGAGAGATCCGTACACTTGAACACAAGTTATTGTCTGGAAACTAGAAAAATGCTTGTTTTTTGGCCCCTTTTTGGCCCTAAATTCCTAAACGTTTCGGGCAATTACCCTGAAACTCAAACCCAGCTTTACCTTTGTGATATGGAACCTTGTAGTACAATTTCATAAAGATCCATACACTTACACACAAGTTATTAACCTGAAACTAGAAAATGCTTGTTTTTTTGCCCCTTTTTTGCCCCTAATTCCTAAAATTTTGAGGCAATTACCCCCAAAATCAATCCCTGCCTTCCCTTTGTGGTATGGTACCTTGCAGTACAATTTCAGAGAGATCCATACACTTGAACACAAGTTATTGTCTGGAAACTAGAAAAATGCTTATTCTTGGCCCCTTTTTCCTAAACGTTTTGGGCAATTACCCCCAAACTCAATTCCAGCTTTCCCTTTGAGATATGGAAAAATGAGTACAATTTCAGAAAGATCCATACACTTACACACAAGTTATTGTCATGAAACTAGAAAAATGTTTTTTGCCCCTTTTTTGGCCCCTGATTCCTTAAATTTGGAGGCAATTACCCCCAAAATCAATCCCAGCATTCCCTTTGTGATATGGAACCTTGTGGTACAATGTCAGAGAGATCCATACACTAACACACAAGTTATGTCTGAAAGTTACAGAAATGCTTATTTTTGGCCCCTAATTCCTTAACTGTTGGTACCATAACCCCCAAAATCAATCCCAACCTTCCTTTTGTGGTATTGAACCTTATGGTTAAATTTCATAGAGATCCATTAACTGAAACTAAAGTTAGAGTGCGAAAACCAATGTGTCTTCAGACGACGACGAGGACGACGACGCCAACGTCATACCAATATACGACCGCAAAAAAAAATTGTCAAATAAACAAATAAAAAGAAAAACATCTTGAATATATACAATAAAGAAGAAAAAAAAACAACAAAAAAAACATCTACAGCTGTGTTTAATACGCATATCCCCTCTACCAACAACATTTTTAGGGTAAAAGTGTGTATTATATACGACAAAATACAGTAACTTAAATTTGAATATTCCTTCAGGACATTTAGAGAGAAAGATGGGCATCTGTCCTGCAATAGATGCCTAGTTGAATCACTGCTCTTTCACCTGTTTTCTTTACAAAATGAGATATGTGTTTCTGCAGGAAATAGAAAGATTTGATACTCTGGAAGAATCACTATTTGTAATTCTAAAGGAAAAAGTTCTTTCTCTCCATTCCTCATTTCAGTTATTGCAGCTCATCAAACTAGGAGAACAGTTTTTTTCACATTCTCTCTGTTTCTGGTTTTTATCATATTTGTCTCAAATGGCCCGAGAACACAGTTATTTCGTAGTGCATTTCTTTTAGACAATAAAGTCAAATTAAAAAAATCGCACCTGCTCTATCTCAAAAAGATTTTTGCAGTGTAGTGTACTACTATTAAGACAAATAATATCAAAATTATAGAAAAGTCTACCAGCTCTAACTCAAAATATTGACAATTCTATGTTAAGAGGGTCTATAACTCAGTTTGACTGCTTCGGACATACTAGTTTTTGACCTTTTTTAACTGGACCAAATCACTACTTTACATAAAGATTCAGCACCCAATTTTTTTTAAACATGTAATTTCATCCCTTTACTTAATATTTCATGCATAAAATATAAAGAAATGAATTTGGAAAGTGTATGAACAAAATTTGCAAGTTATACACTGTCCACACTAGGGACTATATTTGTAGACAACGAAAATCTAAGGACGATAACTGTGTCCTCGGACCAAATCGTATGTTATACCTGTATTGGTTGACAACAGAGCCTTTATAAAAAACATGAGATTGAAAATTTTTGTGAATAACAGTAACCCATAATAACAGACATATCAACCTTTAATAAAAAGCTTAGTATTTGGTTTTGACATTTGAATCTCAAAACTGGGAGATCATCAAACAGATAATTCAGTTAAAGGAGACAGAATATTGTTTAAAGATTAAATAGATCAAAGACTCAAATGGCCGGGTTATACAGAAAGATGGGCATCTGTCCTGCAATAGATGCCTAGTTGAATCACTGCTCTTTCACCTGTTTTCTTTACAAAATGAGATATGTGTTTCTGCAGGAAATAGAAAGATTTGATACTCTGGAAGAATCACTATTTGTAATTCTAAAGGAAAAAGTTCTTTCTCTCCATTCCTCATTTCAGTTATTGCAGCTCATCAAACTAGGAGAACAGTTTTTTTCACATTCTCTCTGTTTCTGGTTTTTATCATTTTTGTCTCAAATGGCCCGAGAACACAGTTATTTCGTACTGCATTTCTTTTAGACAATAAAGTCAAATTAAAAAAATCGCACCTGCTCTATCTCAAAAAGATTTTTACAGTATAGTGTACTACTTACTATTAAGACAAATAATATCAAAATTATAGAAAAGTCTACCAGCTCTAACTCAAAATATTGACAATTCTATGTTAAGAGGGTCTATAACTCAGTTTGACTGCTTCGGACATACTAGTTTTTGACCTTTTTTAACTGGACCAAATCACTACTTTACATAAAGATTCAGCACCCAATTTTTTTTTAAACATGTAATTTCATCCCTTTACTTAATATTTCATGCATAAAATATAAAGAAATGAATTTGGAAAGTGTATGAACAAAATTTGCAAGTTATACACTGTCCACACTAGGGACTATATTTGTAGACAACGAAAATCTAAGGACGATAACTGTGTCCTCGGACCAAATCGTATGTTATACCTGTATTGGTTGACAAACAGAGCCTTTATAAAAAACATGAGATTGAAAATTTTTGTGAATAACAGTAACCCATAATAACAGACATATCAACCTTTAATAAAAAGCTTAGTATTTGGTTTTGACATTTGAATCTCAAAACTGGGAGATCATCAAACAGATAATTCAGTTAAAGGAGACAGAATATTGTTTAAAAATTAAATAGATCAAAGACTCAAATGGCCGGGTTATACAGAATGTTTCTTAAAACAATGGAGAATGCTCTATACTGAACATTTAAATATTTGAAGAATGACTAAGTTCCCAAGTCTGGAAAAATGAGAAATCACACAACTTCAGCATATGTGCAATCTTCCTGTGAAGTTTCAGGGAGCTAGGTTGAAAACTGTAGGAGTTGATCACAAAAAACTTGTACACTCTTTAATAAATTTTGCAAAAAATGACAGTTATGACTAAGTTCTCAAGTCTGGAAAAATGAGAAAAAAATTCTTCAAACAATTCCATAATAGCTGGAACATAATTTCAGCTAATGTGCAATCTTCCTGTGAAGTTTCAGGGATCTGGGTAAAAAACTGTAGGAGGAGTTGATTATATAAAATGTGTACTCTCTTTCATAAATTTTGCTGAAAAATGACTGGAAACATGAGAAAAAAATCCTCAATCAATTCCATAACATAATTGAAACTGTAGGAGGAGTTGATTACACAAAATAGGTTCACACTTTTTACCACCCACTCATCCTCCCGACATCACCATACTAGAAGCCAGTTTTAAACTTCGCCCAAACATGTCAAAAATTAGGAATTTTCAATGAGACTGTATGGATACATTGGATTTTAACTAGCTATTACTAAAATAACTTTATTCTTGATGCTATCAAACCATTAAACAAGTGTCCTTGTTCAGATTTGATTTAAATCAAAGAGCTGAAAGCTCTAAGTAAAAATGACGCCATTGTCTCTCATATTGGGATATTTGTGATGCAAGTCCTGATTTTTACTTAATTTACCTACTGAATCCAAGGCCGTAACTAGGCATATTATTTTAGTGAGGCAAAACTGATTGCCACAAAAAAAATTTAGGTGGGGGGGTCTTGGATAAATGGTGTAAAATCCTGCATTTCCAGAGAGCTTGACATCATTGCATAGATTGAAGATGTTATGGTTTGATTTCAAACCGTTTCAATGCAGACGGAGCTAAATATCACTTTTCAGTTTTAAGCCTTGAAACGGATATATTGGAATCTACTTTGCCATTTCACATTCAGGAATATGGGATAATCATAACTTTGTCATCTGGATTCAGAGATATGGGGGTAACCCATATGTCACTTTATGTTATTTTAGGAATATTATTTTGGTTCTTCTTTTGCCACATTCTACCTTTTTATGTTATGGATACGAAATCGAATATAACAATACCGTTTATGTTATTCTAGGATTTTTTTTTTTTTTTTATGGATACGGGAAATTGGACTGAAGTTTTCGCGTTTTAGATTATTTCTGGAAATAGTCAGTGGAAAGATATTTTAGATCAACAATCGCATAACGAGGGGTAGAAAGAGGGTCCGATCCGAAATTCGAATTGAAAGACACGAAATCCCGTAGTCCCAAATTATAAAACACGAAATACAGTTTTCAAGGTCCTACCATTCCTCAATAATGTCAAAATTGGATTATGGTCTTTCAAATTTTAAGAACGAATAAAGTTTGGGAAAACGGGGAAATGAATACTCAGACAGGACTGCTCCCATGTGGTGCCCCAGTACTTGATTTGTCAGTCTATTTATAGTTTTGGGTTAGTTCAATGAAAATATATTCAATACTGGAACCCTTAACACCTGTTGTGATCACAAATAACATCCATTAGTTTACTAGAATTATTCCATCCTCACCTTTGGTATTGCTTTTCCTTTTTCTGCAAGAGCCTGTTTTTAACAGAGACCCATGATGATTAGCGGTTACTAGGTTAATGTAATCGAGAAACATCAAGCGGTGACTGAGAGTTATATGCGGGAAGAATAATTTAAAAGGAACGATGTCAAGTTGTAGGAATCAAGGTTGAGACAGAAAAACATATGATGAAAAACAAAACTGATGTTCAGTGGTTGTTGTTTGTTTATGTGGTTCATAAGTGTTTCTCGTTTCTTATATAGATTAGACCGTTGGTTTTCCTGTTGGAATGGTTTTACACTAGTCATTTTTGGGGCCTTTATAGCTTGCTGTTCGGTGTCAGCCAAGGCTCCGTGTTGAAGGCCGTACATTGACCTATAATGGTTTACTTTTACAAATTGTGACTTGGATGGAGAGTTGTCTCATTGGCACTTATACCACATCTTCTTATATCTACCAAATGACTATATTTCGTATTTAATTACCATAAACAAATACACAAAAAAAAAATATTTCACTGTCGAAATTTTAGTGAGGCAATTGCCTCACTTGCCTCAATGGTAGTTACGGCCTTGCTGTATATTAGATGAACCTTAAAGGTGGATTATCAGATTATTGGTCACAGGAATATTAAAGTGATTGTTGACTTTTCAAATATAAAAATATGCACAAAGAAGGAAATATATCTGATTCCTTGTGAAAATAAAAGATAGAACATTGTACTTTAATTGATTTGGTAATTTAATTTCAAGAATGACAACATGTATGATCTGTTACCATAAGTGTAAAATTTGTCCATTAGCTACTGTTTATTATGGTTATGGTTGAACTGTATCTTTGAACTTTGTCAATCAGTCATGATTCACTTCTTAAGCTGTGTAAGAACCTTCTTGTAATTGAAAATTGGTCTGCCATGATCACGATTTCTAGCCATTCTGAGTTCTTAACAAGTTCAAAATTTAGCACATTTGCAGTTTACAATACCCAAAGATCAGGAGAAACAACGATTTTGATTGGCTGATCACAGTTGTCTCCTTGGGAAAAGTTTGAGGAAAGTTCAAATTGGGAACAATCATTATTTTTGTGTAGAATTTAACAAAATCGTGTTTTAGAGGTTTTTACTCGATCTTGCAATCGTGACAAGGTGTCAAAATCGAATATTTCAAGCCTGAATCGTGCAAGTTGACAGGTATGACAGGTTAAGAAATTAAAGAATGAAAATTCTGCATAGTACATTAAGTATGTAAAATACGGAACCGAGTTCGGAATGCGGATCGAGTCTGGCCAATGGTAAAAGAAAATTGACTGCGTCATTTTCTAAAAATGTAACTTTACTCTAATTTAATTTTTAATAGATCTAGCAAAATAAGGGCCAATCCAAATTCCAACCAAATGTTTGCCCTCTTATTAATGCTAATTTTCAGCCCTGCCATGTTAGTCTTGGTTTACGACTTGTGTTCCTTTTTTGATCAATGAAAAGAATAACATTTCTGTTCCTTCAATATATGTTTATTGTAAGAAATGAGATTCTTGCCTCAAGGAGTAATACCAACATTGTTTTTCCCCTATTAGTCTTTGTTAAATTGCTTCTTTTCCAAAAATTGTGCAGAATTTATCTTTGTTTCAAATAAAGAAATACTTGGCATGAGTAAAATTTTATCCTATCCAGTATTACAGTGAAAATTTGACATAACATTTCATTGCATATAAGATAATAACCATCACTAGAAGTTGACCAATCAAATTTTCACCCTTTTTTTCCTGTTTACAAGCTTTAGTAACCATGTCACCTCAAGTTTCCAAAATATTTAATAGAAACGCCAAATAAAAAAAGAATGGTGCTTTGAAACACCCAAGATATATATGTTTATAGCTCACAGTTTTTTTTTTTTTCTGCAATGAAATGCAGAGTTAATTTCCTACAACTGTCAAATTCAAGGGAATATTTTTTTTCATATGAAACCGGTTGTGACGTACTATGATTTGGTGGCTTTACACCTCAAGTACATTGACCCCTAACATTACTTTTCTTCCTTGTCATTTTATCCTTACATGTTAATTTAATTCCAACAAAAGGGCTGTAATGCTATCATTAAGTATTTGAGAAATTCAAAGAATCCTAAAATATAGGCCAGATTGATCTAATTCTAATTTTAATGGGTATAGTGAACCAACACTCTGAAGTAGTAGACATGTGGTATCTGTAAAGTTAGGGTGGATACCTAGTGGTATTCAATAGTTGTCTTCCTACAGGTACATATAATTATAGAAAATAAAGACATCAACACCCATATTATACCGCTTCTCCTGGGCTCTCGGTCATAAAACTTTACTCAGTACTCGGAGTACAAAATTTGTGCTCGAAACACCAAATCCATGATCTTGATTGGTTGATTTCTGAGTCTGAGTACGAAAATCGTGCTCGAAAGTTTTATGACCGCAAAGCCTGATGACGCCACTCATGTGGTGAAACATGTAGACATTATATAAATATAATCTAGTGGTATAACATGGGTGTTGATGTCTTTATTTTCTATAATTGTATTTTTGTTAGAGGCTGCTTAACTCCTCTAATTGTAAATTTGTTAGAGGCTGCTAAGCTCCTCTAATTGTAAATTTGTTAGAGGCTGCTAAACACCTCTAATTGTAAATTTGTTAGAGGCTGCCTAACTCCTCTAATTGTATTTTTAGTACATTGTACTGTGGATACAGTATATTTCCTAGGATATTTTCGTGCATTTCTTTGGCATAGGTTCACCATGAATTTCAATGTTCACGAACAACACAAAGTACAAATTTTCTCCAGGGTTCACCCTAGTAAACAGATTAAATCAAATATCTACAAATTACAAATTTTCTGCAATCCACAAAAATAAATGAATCAGTAGTAATTGGATTGTAAGTCATTTAGTTTCTAGATCTATTGTCATTCTCTTAGTATATAAATGAGATATGAACTTTGCTATAATTTAATCATGTTAGTCAAAATCAATGAAGAACAAAATAATGCATATACATGTAATATGTCAGAGTAACCCTCTTTTAAAAGGGAGGCTGTCGTACACAACTAAGTGACCCTTCTACCAATTTAATCAGTGAGGTCACTTAGTATCTGAGAACTAATTTCGAATATAAAAAATACAAAGTTTAAAACTATCCAATCACTGAACCATGGAATACTGGATATGTGACCATCATCTTATGGCACATGGTTGGTCTTTTAAAGATGCATCTGCACATCAAATTAAGTTGTCATGAGGTTATAAGAGACTGTGGACAAACATCCGTATGTGGATGCCTGGGTACTTAAGTAGCTCTGATCAAGTTTTTTATGAGTGTCAAAAAGACATATACAAGTATTTATTATAATATACATTGTACCTCCTTCATCAATATCCAACACTTTATCAATCTTTTTCTGTGCATTTTTTAATGCCTGGCTAGCCTGCGAAGCAAAGTTAGTCAATCCACTTGTATCCCACCAGCTCATATTGGTATCTGAAAAGAAAATAGGAAAATCATTGAAATCAAATAAATTTGTACCATTGCTTAAAGTATCACAGCTTCAGTAACAACAAATTGTATTTAGTCAACTTCACTAATGTGGATTCATTTTTTTTTCGTGGGTGCCAGTTTTAGTGAATTGAGGAAAACTTGCATTTTTGTGGATATTTAATTTTGTGGTTTTATCAAATTCTGCATACAACTTCATAGAAAATGTGTCATTTGTTGAACATTTAAATTTATGGTTCACCTGTAACCATGAAATCCATGAGAATTGGTATCCACAAAATAGTAATGAATCCACAGTATTTTCCGATAATTAAAGTTACGAAATCATACTTAATTGTATTTCAAATAATAAAGAAGAATTCAATAGTCTGTAATTGATTCTTGTCAGTTAAGTTAATTACATTGACATATTTGAAAGTGGTTCAAATTTTAAATCTCTAATTAACTGATTTTGTTATGTTTGTACTTATGTTGTGCTGTGACACAATTGTCCCTGGTCAGGGGTTGGGTTTTGAGCAATTCGTTGCTGTCAGTCATGTTTGTTTTAAAAGGGGATATATTTCAGGGACTGAGCCTAGACTCTTCATCCCGAAAGGGAATTGCTGGCTCCCGAGGACTGATGAAATTCTTCAATTCTGTAAATAAAATTCAAATGCACTAATCTAAAAAGTAGAAAACAGTCTAGTTTAAATAATTATGAAGTCTTGAAAGGCTCTTTTTATTTTCTGCTTAATACCTTTTGGGATTCTGAGTCAGGAGCCATTTTCTGATTTGGCCGTCTAATTATGTACTTCTTTCAAAATTGAATTTAGCAATGTTTTCAATGAATAGTTAAAAAAGCAAGAGCAGCCACCTGGGCAAATTATAGTTAATGTCTCAGTGTCAGACATAAGATCTTCCTATTTTTTTATTTCTGCATAGCTTTAGTATAAAGCGGTCCTCAAAGTTAAACCCTTGTTAGATAACACTCAACTTCAAATGTTTGTCTGGTTTTTGATAAAGAAACTAAAAAAAGATACAAAAACTAAATGATGAAGATACTAGAAGCAAGTTAACAAAGCCGCCACTTTGTGAATTCTAATAGTACTTTGAGAACTTCATCTCGGCCCAGAGACAACTTGGCCACTCTATAAATAAGAAAAAATATTATCAACAAAGAGAGAACTGTCTGCAAACTGGGTCCAAATGTATGATAATGATATTCTCTTTTTACATCGTTGGAGCTGTCTATTTGAGTGGTAAAAGTTTGATTTTTATAAAAAAAAAGATCGCATAGCAGTCAGTCCAAATTGTCACTGTACTTTCAAATTTCAATCTCACTAATTAGAGACAAGAAGAATTTTAGCGCCAATTGCAAGAAGCTACATGCATTTATACACAATGCAGAAAACTGTGAATATACATGTACTATCTTAAACATATCCTTGATAATAAAAAAAACTCCACATTCCCCATTTCTTGAGCAAATGTTACTTTTCTTCTATCAGTTTAATCAGAATTCCATTATTATATAATATACTGTTATTAACTGGCTGTTTCTGTATTGGCCCTGTTATAGATTCGAGGTTAGCTGTATTGGATCAGAGACTCGAAGAGTCGAGGGCCAATACAGCTGATAGAGAATCTATAACAGGGCCAATACAGAAACAGCCAGTTCATAACACTTTAATGATTATAAGATATTAAAAACCGGAAGTGAACGTCCCGTATTAGCCCATGGGCCAATACGGCTTTTTTTCCATATTGGCCCTGTTTTTTCCGTTTCAAGACTTTAAGACGTTACAAAACATTGCACATCATTTAACCTGTTTATTTTATGATTTTGATTTAAAAAATATAATATAAATGTTTTTATGCATAACGATACCACCAAAGTTAAGTAAAGGCGTAAGAATATTGAAACCGGAAGTGAACGTCCCATATTAGCCCATGGGCCAATACGGTTTTTTTCCGTATTGGCCCTGTTCAAAAAGCAATATAAACTCTTGATTTATATCGACAGTGGAATGTTTTCAGTATTGCACATGCTGATTTATCCGTATTAGGGCTTATTTGCTCATATCATATAATAACAGCTAGTAATGGACTTCTGCAACTTCCAAGCAAGAATCGAAGCTCATAAACTCAGCAATCAATTGTGCTAAACGCAAGACTTTGGGAAAGTTGGGAGAGCCGCCAGCCTTGCTTCTGGTATAGTGAAATAATGAAAATACAGGTATATTAAAAAAAAACCTGTAAAGCATGTTTCAATATTTATTTATTAGAATAATTAATATAAAGATTTCTTGACCCTTACTTTGTTTTCTTGTCGCTCAAATATTCTTCATGTCGCTAATTACTAGTGAGACCCTCAAACTTAATTAACACATGCGTTCTACCAAATATACTTTAAAAACATCCGTTTACAATAAATAGAAATTTTGAACTACGTAAGATTGAAGATAAGATGGAATACATATAGAATTAACGCAAATAAAAGGGAGATATTGAAACATGAGAATATAGACAACTAACTTTAAGCCTAACTGTACATTTGTTTCTCTGTCTTTGTTTCATAAAATGATGCAGATGCTATTTTACAAACTTGCAACCAATCATATGTACATATCGGTGTCGAGATGAGGCATGGAAGATAAAAAATTGTGATGCACAGAAAGGGATGCGGAAACACTCCTGGAAACAGTTCCATGTTTAGACCTGAACAGCCAGCAGTAATGGATTTCAAAAGACTCGAACATCTTCTTCCACCAAAAACAGTGATATGGAAAGATTTTTTCTCTATGGGCCCAGGGCCCCCCAAAAATAAAATCAATCGGCCATTTTTAGAATTAATGGGCCATGTTGTCAAATGAGTGAGCCATTTAAGTTTATAACAAAAAATAAAAAAGTGTATGTTTCAGCAAAGAGGTACTAACCTGTAGGATTTTAATTGATATCATGGATATTGTTCCTGTGCTTTTGTAGTTTCAGTGAATAAAAGTTAATTTAGTACTGACATGGTGACTTATGTTACCAAAGACATACAAAAGAATATATGTCTCTGATGTGACTAAGAATGACATTGTATCAGTGTCTAGAATATCTAGATCAGGGCGGTTTCAAGAACTGGCAAGCCCTGAAACCCGATCCTGTGTCTAAACACATACTCTACATGCTCTAAGTACCGTGAGAAATTACCATGAGTAATGGTGTATCATAAGGGAAATGATTAGTACAGAGAGACAAGGTGTGTCAATTTTGACCTTAGGATCAGGATCAGTTCATGAAATGTAACTTCACTCAGAAACTAAACTTTTTATGACTTATAATAAAAAACTATAGAACTGAGTTACTAGAACTATGACAATGGCAGACTAAAAGAAGCTGATCTAGATTTTATGACACAAAATTGAAGAAAGAAGAAATGAATCTTTATATTAAAGAAAACTAGAACAATTAAATTCCAAGTTAGTTGAAATGATTTTTGGCAAGATTTGCAGTACATTTTGCTGCCATCACACAGAATCCAGGGCCATAACTTCTCCCAAACCAGGCTATATTTAAGAGAACCTTTATTTACAATGTTAATACTGGTACCATCGCCTTGTTCATGTTCATATTCCTTTGACATTAAATTTGGGTCTTCATCGATTGCCATACTTTATTCATGACGTTCCGTATTAGAGGACGTTTCAGGCATTTCCTATGCATTTCTTGTATCATTATTATTTTATCAAGACTAATAAAAGAGAGTAATGTTTTTTGATAAGACACAACAACAATTTGCTGAAGGCATGTTTACAAAATTTACAAACGAACCAAAGACCAAAAAATTGACAAGGACAATTACGCGCCTTTTATGGCCTTTCATATTAAATAAAGGCCTTTGGGTTTTTCAATTGAAATTTATAGCAAGTTAACTTTAAAGATTATCATTTCTTTTTTAATTTCTCATCTGTACTAGCCAACTTTCACAAAATTTAAGTTGTTTAATTTGAAAATTTAGATCATGGATGATGGCTAATTACGTTTTTGCGGTAATCAGATATACCGCATGTTGCTATCCTTAACATGAAGGAAAACACCGAGACGGCCCAAAAATATAAAGGTAGCAATACACAGTTAGGAAAAAAACTTAAAATTGACACTCATTATTTTTAAACACCCTCTTTCCCTTCCTTTCTAACAAATGAGGCTTAATATTTGTGTTATGCATGTGTATATTTATAGAATGAGAATCTTCCATAGATTTGATTTCTAATGGTTATAATGGTGAAATATAATCTCTTTTTGGTGTAACCATGGCAACAATCTGCATTTCTTTGATACAAAATATTGCAAAAAAGGGGGGTGAACATGTCACAAAAGTCTCCAAAATTTGATCCAAAGGAAAATTTCAATCAATTACAGTGATACCTTTCCTGAAACCATAGACATATATCTATCAAGAGGTCCAAAAAAAATCATATGCATTTCTGCTCGTTTTTCCATAAAATTGAATTGAAAAGATCGAGCGTAAAATCTTTGTTGATAAACACTACAATAATTTATGGACCTATGGGCGGTACGGATAGGAAAATATGGACTGTCAAACAGAAAAATGGCCTATAAAACATGCTAAAAACAATCTAAATGTTCATATAAACCCACTAAGAAGGCTATATTATTCTTCAATTATCTAAAAGGGGCCTCGGTGGCCGAGTGGTCTAAGTAGTTACTACTGTAATCACTAGCCAGTCAACACTGAGGTTGTGAGTTCGAACCCCGCTCGTGCGGGTGCACTCGACTCCAATCTTAATTGACTAGGATTGTCAGTTTTCCTATCGAAGGTCGGTGGTTTTCTCCGGGCACTCCGGCTTCCTCCACCAATAAAAACTGACCGCCACGAAATAGCCCAAAAGCGGTGCTTAAAAGTGGCGTTAAAACACCAAAAATCAAATCAAATCAAATCAATTATCTAAAAATAAATTTTATTGTACAAAAACTTTCATATTTAAAAAATTCACCATGGCCATAATGCGAAACTAAACTTCTAACTGTGTATTGCTACCAAAGGTGGTGCTCCTGTCATTGGAGAGAACACAACACAGTTTTGTACACAAATATGGCCACACGAAACACGATCGGAAATTCATTTTACTATATCTAAAAGTTTAGATACGAATCGAAAAATATCGTGCGCCACACTGGCTCTGACATTTGCCACTCTATGCGCCATTTCTGGTCAAAATGCACAATTTGCCCATGGCGCACAGTCTTCCCAATCACTGCAAAAATAGAAAACAAGTGTAATATGTGGTCTGCCTTTCAAACTGTTAGTTGTCTTTTAAACAGGTCTGAGTATTCTTAAAATTGGACGGTGTTGTCATGTATTCTGTTGAACTAGTCTGTCAAGTATTCATGTTATTACATCACATTAAGAAACTAAGACGTTTTATGTCGATTGACCTCGTGTCAACGGTGTAACTCATTCATAAAAAACAACTCAAGATTGATGTAGTGTCGATCTATTAAAGTGTCATGGGGTTGGCATAAAGGATTTTGCCGAGAACTTTACTTGAAGTTCAATGAAACAAGCATTACAGGCATGACAGGCATAGAGGCTTTTGCTGATTACTATATTTAAAGTTCAATGAAACAGGCATGACAGGCAATTTTAGTGTCAGTGGTGTGAATGCATGTACATCGACAGTAACAAACTAACATGTCATAATGACACCATACATATCATAATTCATGAGAATACAACAACCTCGGTGGATATATATAGCAGAACTTAAATATGAATTGTATAACTTATGAATGAACCAACATTTATCATTTCTATTTACGGGATATCTTCAAATCAAAGTTTCTGTTGTGATGCTGACGTTTTTCGCCTTAGTAGACTAAATTCGGAACCGTTTTCGGAACTTCCGGTATTTTGAATCCGGGTGCACAAGGCCAGTCACGAAAAACTGAGAATCTCTTACCCATACAGCTTGTCTTAGCTTTGTTCCCACGATGATTTTTTGACAAAAAATTTGCATATACAAGCTTTTTAATTTTCACCTAGTCAATTCAAATGTGTAATAAAAATATACCTTCATGTGCTACTTTTCAATGAGAAAGAATTGCGAAACATATTTCAGACATTGACTCAAAATTTCGGTTTTTGAAATTTATTGAGTCATTTATATCCTTTGGACAGACATACATAACTTTTTTGTTTCAAAAGATAAACACAAGCGGATTTTTGTAAAACCAATATCTCTTTACCATTAGTATGTTATAGATTTGTGTAAGAATTCTTTGGAAATAATTCATTTTTATCAAATTTTCATAATTTTAGAAAAAAAATCCAAGGCATTTTTTGCTATATATTTTATTTATTTTAAAACAAATTCATTGGTGATTTGTTCATTAAAATTGACACAAATGTTCATTATACAAAATCAAGCCAAATGTCATTTTAAAAAAGAGGGGTCCATGATGCACAATCATGGTTGCCTGTTTTTTTTCAGTTTCAGATCACAGTGTTGATGCTCTTGTTTACATTAAAGTCTACTTGATAGTTTTTGCCGGCTAAACAACGGTTAGAGTCGCTCTTTATAATGGCCGAATGGGCTAAATCGCACGTTCATCCGGAGAATATTTAAGGACGGAATTTCTCTCATAAAAGAGGGACGAAAGATACCAGAGGGACAGTCACACTCATAGATCGAAAACAAACTGACAATGTCATGGCCAAAAATAAAAAGACAAACAGACAAATAATAGTACAGATGACACAACATAGAAAACTAAAGACTAAGCAACACGAACCCCACCAAAAACTAGGGGTGATCTCAGGTGCTCCGGAAGGGTAAGCAGATCCTGCTCCACATGTGGCACCCGTCGTGTTGCTTATGTTATTACAAATCCGGTAAATAGTCTAATTCGGTAAGTCACATTCGTGAAAAGGGAAGGGTATTGTAGTTACGACATAAGGAACATATCCGATATCATCTGTGAAACGGTTATTATAAATGTTTAGGAAAGAGTAGTAAGTCTACAAATTTACTAAAGCTATCTCATTACATTGCCCGTCTTTTAAGTGAAAGGGGTTGTAGAACTCAGTATAGAGCTGGCGATCGTTTCCTGGCACGATAATTGAATACATTTGTTTAGGGTCTGTATACTGTTATCATTTCACTCTGTATTTTTAACATTTTGATATTATATATTTCTATCCTTTTATTTTCTTTAAAACACGACTTTTCCTGTCCATTAGATGTGACTGATGATGCTTCTGTGTTTGCTGGAACATTGCGTTCGGCGAATTCAGCTCTGAATTGATACTAGTATCAACCACGAATTCCTCCAACTTTTCAGACAGTTTACTAGCATCAAATAACAAACACAGAGGATACAAATCTAACAAATCTGAAGAGTTAAGCTTTCTATACTAATGCGATAATCCATATTGTAAAACGTTTTGAAAATGTCGGATTCTTCTTTGCATAATCTTGATACATTACATTGAGTATCTATACAACTGGATAGCGACCCGCATTGAGATTGGAATGGATGTTTTCAAACTTCAGTGATCAAACACGGCTGCATTATGAGTCTGATTATTATTTTTTTGTCAGTTTGGAAGGCTACAATGATCTACCTAGGGTTTGACGACTTCGGGCAGATAATCTCCAAATAAAGTGTATATTTTGTGAAACAGCTATGGGATCACACTGTTTTATGAGGAAACCACATTTTAGTGCGGTCTTGCTTTGAATTGTTTTTATAAAGTTTCAATTTGTTTTCATCAAAAGGGTTAACATTAGGAACAAACAAAAATATATTACTTACGTTGATTTTTGCAACATCATTGACTGCGGCTGCCCTTAGTATTTCATTGCTGTCTGAATTACGTACAGGTTTTATTTAGTTTTTGGATCCATATAAAATCGTGTTGTAGTCATCTGAAAAACCAAAAAAAGTGTTTTGAAGGTATGGCAAATGAGAATGCTCCTTTGTATGTTGGCTTTGTAATCCGTGTCTAGCTGCAAAACCGCTGGTTTCGGCTTCGGCGGTAATTGTAGAATCCTTGAACCACAATTGAAGGCTTTACACCCAACAACTTTTTAAATCAGAAGACAGAAACACGGTTTGTAATCCACTACCAACTTTGTCTTGCTTGTAAATATGGGACACAATTTCTGTCCACTAGTAACTCTTATTTGATTTTGGAATTTTGGAGAAAACCGAGTTACCTTTGTATATGGCTCCACTGGTTTTTTTTTCAAAAATTTTTCATAATTCAGTACGTCTTCATGTTCTTACAACTCCGAATCAGGGCGTTTCTTAACAATGAGTTCACACAATCCAGGTGTTCCTTTGTATCGTACACCTTCTACGAAGGTGACGGTTGCATTTCCAATCAGCATAGCGTTGTGTTCCGACCACATTCAAACGTGTGGTCTGCATTTGGAGCCATGTTGAACTGAAGACACTTAGTCGCTCGAGGTCAGATGTAAGTGCCCGCGGTTTCTTCAACGGGTAGAAGATCGTTGAATTCTGGAGGTGGTGATAAAGCTGGCAGCATTGTTGGAATATCTATCATCTTTCTGGTGATTTAAGTAGCGGCTTCTATTTGCGCTTCAGCCACAGGTTTTACACATTCGGTAAGGTATCGAGTTAATCAAATCTTATCTATTCGGTCTTGATAGCTACTTGCTCAAATGTTTAGTTTGACAGCATGCATTTCCTTTGTAAACAAACTCATCATAGATACAAGGATTAGAATGTTGTACGCCTGACACGCGTTTCGTCTGTTAAAAGACTCATCAGTAACGATCGAATCAAAAAGGTTAGACAGGCCAAATAAAGTACGAGGTTGAAGAGCATTGAGGACCCAAATTCCGAAGGGTTTTGTCAAATATACAGATCAATACTTGTAGGTGTGTGTAGGATCAGAAATCTTAATAAATGTCATTAATTTATAGCGTTTAAAGCTGTTGAACAGTTATGAACGGTGTCTAGCCTTTGAGATTGAATAAATATCTCAAGAATATCCCTTCCATCACGGAGCCATTTCAAAAATATGTTGCCGAGCAATTTTAAAGTGTCTGAGATATAAGCCTTGCTTTGGTTTACACAGGTGAATGCATTGATGTCTCCGAGTTGTTGTTGCACTACACTGATGCTATATTGCTTTTTTTTAATAAAGATATCCATTATTATTTCCCCATGAATCATCGTCATATCTGTCTATCATTTTTTCAGCACCACATGGTATTTTTGTTATTTTACTATTTTCAAAACATTTTTCTACATTTTCCTCATATCGTCCAAAATCATGCACAAGCTCTGGCTTACATTCCAAATCAGAGGTTGAATTTAAACTCTTATCAAAAAAATTTAAAACACTTTTTCTACTTCTCCATTTATTTTGTACTTTGTAGAAGTCATCTCTTTGCCTCTGTACTTTGCAATTGGTATTAGGCTGGTGGGATCAATGGTGACCAACACAGCTGTCCAAATTTTCCCGAATGATATCATTACAGGATCTCGATAGATATCATCTAGATTGTAAGTCTTGGTGTCTTGTTGGAAGAGACAAATAAAGTTGGGTTTTCCGAATGGTCTGTCAGGATAGTTTAAAGTGATTTTGTGAGGGATATAGCGAGTCGACATGCATTGTTTTACCGTCGACGAACATAGTAATCTCAACACTTATTTTGTTTTTTCCAACATTAAATGATCAAACACAAACATATTTTTCAGACATATATCTAGTTCATGTGGATCAGATACATCTTTGTCTTTATCATAGAAGTGGGAATCAATGCCATTGGGCTGCGTAGGTAGTGGTATACTGTCCACCAAATCTAGTAAGAAATGGGGATATTTGTCCTTGATGAAGATGATCATAGATATTTTCTTTGGAGAATCCTTTGTCAAAAGCAGTCATCAGGTGTTGGTATATGAGTTGATGAAGTGAGTTTTTAAACACATACAAACAGTCTTAGCCTATCCAACCAAAATCAAAGGATTAGACTGTCCAGCAGAGTGGTCTTACCGCAACCAAATTTTCCAGTAATCAATCAGTGAACTCGTATTAACACTCATACAGTTAGAAAAAAACATAGATAGGGATATTGTTCAAACTTTTATTGGAACCAAGGTGAAATTTGGACTTGGTTTAAAAAATTCAGTGGCCGAATCAACTAGACGAAGAGTTACACCTGGGACTATGTATACTATACTATGTCAATATATTATGTCCCATGTTACACAAACCCTTCCGCCGTAAGTTTAAAAAACGACGTGTGATTGTTGCTGGCGTGGATAAAGCTTGTGCAGCTGATCTCGTTGATATGAGTGCATTTTTCAGAGACAACGATCGAGGAAAATAAATTTATACAAAGCATCATTGATGTCTTCTCCAAATATGTTTGGCTAATACTGCTCAAGTATAATAAAGGTGGTATAGTCTATGATGCCTTTCCATTGTTATTTAAATCACGACTTCCCAAGAAACTATGGACAGTCAAAGGAACTGAATTTTACAACAAGGATATTAAGCATGTGCTCCGAAAGCACGACATTAAAAAAAAATCTTTCAAAAAGAGAGGCGAAAGATACCACAGTGATAATCAAACTCATAAGTCGAAAAGGAACTGACAATACCATGGCAAAAAAGGGGAAAAAACAAAAGACAAACAAAAGTATGCACAATACCAGGTAGAAAACTGAAGACTGAGCAACAAAAACTCCGCCAAAAAATGTGTGTTCAATTCTCATTCAAAATCATGGTTTAAAAATACTCCACTCTGTTTTGTGGTTTATATGGTAAACTATGACGAATAAAAACAAACCCTCTTAATGTTTAAGTCGTTCACTGTCTCCTCGAGTTCCACATTAGACAAATATTTTTTTTGGAAAGTACTACATGTACATCAAATATGCGTATTTCATTCATTTATTTTGTAATCTCCCCTTTAACCAATGAATCATACACTTCATCTTCCTCAGATGATTCCAAGTTCCATTTTCTATCATTTATAGCGTCAATCCCCGCGATCATATGCGTCAAAAAGTCATCGTCATCACAATTAAGTATAAAAGTCAGCAAAAAATAATATCCCTAAGATGTTATGTATCTAGTAGTTGTTTGTACATGTGGTTGCGTAAATCTACTGCCGTGAAAATACGAATCAATTCATCACCTTGTTAAGGGATGGTAGAATGAAGATCTATGTGATCAAATTTTGGATTACCAATATCATCATGTCTAATGCATGGTTGATATTCATTCAAGTCTTTCCAGAAATACCCCTTTTCATACGAGTCATTTATGTCGTTTCTAGTGGAAATCTCGGCGATCATACACATCAAAAACTCATTGTCAGTATAGCTAATCCACTTAATTTCACAGCACAAGAAATGTGTTATTTTCTGAAAACGCGTCTAGTAGCTGCATGTACCTTTGGTTGTGTATATCTATTTAAGCCGAATCTCAAATCAATTTATTCGTGCTATATTGAATAGTCAGGACAATGTTTCCTCTATTAACACGTTCTTTTTTTTACAGATTTAGATGATCAAACTTTGGATTACCAAGTTCATCGTATCTGACGTCTGATTTATTCTGAAATAAATTCTTCTATATCATTATCATAATTTATAATTTATAAGTTGTGTTTCTTTGATATTTTTTATTATAATTTTGAAGTGTCCATAAGCTAATGTATGAATTCAATCCGACAAGATATGTGTCGCTTGACATCATTTACTGAACTGTTGTGTTGCACACTAGTGCATCGATTTCGTTCCTTTACTCCAGATCAAGTTCAATGGGCAAAAGGATTCCTAGCCTGAGTCTCGACATCGTTTGTGGTCACTGAAAGTAATCTCTTTCTAGACCACATTTTGTTTCACACCTTTCGCTCTTTTGATTTCAGATCTTCCGGTGTTGATGGCATACAGTTTCGGACTAAGCCCTAAAATATCTACCTCAAACGCTGTTTTAGCCTAGGAGTATTGTATTCTTGACAATGTAAGGTTTCAACCACAGAAGTTGGTTGTATTTGATGACTTTGTGTATATCTTTCTAAGTTTCATCCCCCGACGTCAGCATCTTCAAGTTAACATTATGAACAGCATACTTTTCCATGCTCTGATGATTAGCCACCAGTTTCTTGTCACCGTTAATCTTTAAAGATTATGGAGCCAGTCATTGTGGTTATCGTGATGCTCTTGTGGAAAGTCAAGATCTACTTACAAAATATAGCCCTGATCATCTTGTTCCCTTAGGTTGTCCAGAGCTGGCTTTCCTCTGGGTCAATCTATTGCCCAGGATAGAGATCGTCCAGGTAAATGAGATACTAGTATTTATTTGGTTCGGAGCTATTATATTCTTCCACATACGGATTGTTATCTTTAGTATCCCTTTGTGAAACCACGGTAAGCCCATCTCTAATTCCTTTCTCAGTCATGAGCAGCATATTTGGGTCTGTCAGGTAATTTAGTTTGACTTTGGTAATTTTTATTGTCTTTGTCTGCTAGGGTCCGATAGGGATATCATAACCTTCATTCATTTCATTTATTATAAACTTGATGTCACACCCAACTTCCACTTTTTCTTTTACCGGAGTAGTCTGTCGCGTGATATCTATTTTTTACGAATCATTAATCCATTGAACGCCAAAGATGCTACATCTATCTTTTCCTCAGCCAGATAATCATACACCACCATCAATGTTGTTTCTTCAAGAGTACCCACGATTTTCTAGATGTAACTTTTTATCCTTGGATTTAATCGTGAGTTAGAGTAAAAATGTATTAACAAAAATACCGAACTCAAAGGTAAATTAAAAAGGAAAAGTCTATAAACCTAACAAAATTAAACGTTAGACTATATCAACCAATGGACAGAGTGGAAAACAACTGTCACATTCCTGTAATATTGGATTCAGTTCTACCACGTTCTCGATTAGTTCTCGCATATACGTTCCTAGTAATCATCAAGTCACAGTGACGTCCTCCTCCAGAGCTACTTCCTTATCATTGTTGTTCGCCAGCAGATATTTCTTAGCTTCATAAGCCATCAGGTTTGCAATAAATTCCTCCCTGCTAATAACGTAGGCATCCAGTCCGGCACTAGGTATGTTGTTTTCGCGACAGGACCAGGACAGTTAGTTTGAGTGAGCATTCTTCATGTCAATGTTATATATAAACTAGTAGTCTACGCAAAGTGTGTGTCTAGTTTTCGGCTCATGTTTTTTTTCGTTTCTCCGCAGTCCTATATCTTCCAAAACTGTTCCTCTGAAAGTAACGCATGAGACTTTCACCTTTGTCTTTGGTTTGGCTAAGCAGTCAAACATTAAAGCTAGCTGGGCATTCTTGATTACGTAAACACCTTTAAGGAAGCGTGCCCCAGTTTAAAATCATTTGGATATTTCACAATGTACTGCAACTTCCGTCTGTTCCTTATTTCTCTGATGATTATATTCTTAAATTCTCGAATTGTGTTGTTTCACTTTGAACAGTTCCGGGTCAAGGGTTCCTTATCCAAACACTTTCTCCATGTTTGTTTTCTAAATGCTTCAGTGTGTGTAATCTCTACAAGTTTTCGTAGGCTTGTGTTCATAAATTTTAGGCTTTCAAAAAAGTTTCATTTCAGGTAATTGTTTTCATCTCATCATCCTTTCCTTTATACCGTGCACCTGCAAAACTTTTTGTAAACGAACTGTATTTTTTTCTTCGTTATTGGGTTTGTAAGTGATCTGTCCTCACTCACTCTCAAGTTCTCAATAAAAGAGGGCGAAAGATACCAGAGGGACAGTCAAACTCATAGATCGAAAATAAACTGACAACGCCATGGCTAAAAAAGAAAAAGACAAACAGACAAATATAAGTACATAAAACACAACATAGAAAACTAATAAAGAGATGGCTGTCGTAATCGGCCAGGTTCGGCACTTTGTATTTAAGTTGCAGTTGTCGTGAGCTGCACCTCTATAATCCCCGATATAGTGTCAGTGGTCGTTTATTTTGTCATCTCCTAGTCAGGCTTTTTCACAAATGCAACTAAAACGATAGTTTTTTTCACATCTGGGACACATCTTCCCCTTTATTTACGATTTGTTACAAACTGGTTCTCTAGTATACCACCTGTCGTCAAAGCATTTATGTAATAACAAAATTCTGTCGTTGTGAGTTTCTGATTACATTTGGTGGGTGGTTTACAGTTTGTCATCTTGCCCCAAATGACTCGTGATTTTTTGGCCGGGATCTCATACTTTACGATCCCTAACAATCACTTAGCTATTTCCTGTGCTGGTTCTACTATTTTCGGCTTGACTTCCTCAGGAAAACATTCATAATTTGCGTACACTACAAATGGAACCTTCATTAAATCTCACATAATTTTCGAAATGTTGATTGGTCCCTTCATCCGGCATCGCTATTTTCTTCTTTTCACTGTACTTCTTGTGTTGGGCTGAGTCTGCCACTGTGAAACTGCTCAAGACCCCTTTTGCAAATATAGCGCCTTCCATTGTGCTCAGTGATGATAGCAATCTTGATAAGGATTTGATCCAACAGTAATGTGACAATCCATCCTTCGCAATCATCAACAATGTCACATCCCATTCTATATTCTCAGCATCCGGAATCCTAGTTGGGTTGATATCTGTCTCTTCTAAACAATAGACATTAATTGAGATTGCCGTTTTCTTCTTCTCAAATGTGGTAATATTTTTAAATTTACCGGAAATTCAATTTTGTTTTCAATTTAACTCATCTGCCCATTGTTTGAATTTGAACACCCGGTCAGTGTGTGTGTGTTTTTTTAGCTTCCTCCTCATGATGTAATGCCGCCAAAATTCCCCACTTAAAGCATCGCTCGGCCTGGTTCTTCACATTATTGATGGCTTTTTAGTCTGTCAGTCATTTGGTAAGTCCACGTACTGAGATCCGCAAAAGGGACATTAGCTGTCAAATGTATGTTCACAGATTGACTTAAATTCTTATATTCGACTTATAACATACTAAGACGCATATCCAAATTATAAAAAGTCTAAAATAAACAATCTACGATGCATAGACTCGATAGCATGTATCAGCATTTCGTGTGTATTTTAGTCTAGACGCCATCTAATTCACCATCCAGGTAGCCTCCGAAGACTGTCGACGGTCATTTAACCCAATATAAACATAATAGATATAAATAGATTGCGAACTCGTGCAATTGGGATTTTTTTTAGGTTTGTTTTATTTCATATTATAGGTTAAAAAATATGTTAATAATCGTTTTTACCTGTATAAGAATGAGTTTTTCTAGATCGAATCAGTCAACCAAATGGTTTACCCTTGTTTCACTTCCAATGTTTACATTCTTTTCCATTTAATTACTGACCACGCCTAGTTCATGTGTAACCCATATCTAGCTATAGGGATCAATCAAAGTTCACATGAATACGGATTCAATGAGGTCGAATTATTCACTTGCAAGTGAATAATTCATTAGCGATGTTTCTTTGCTTAATTTGACAAAATTGAACCAAACTGGCTGTTAAAAGCGAAATATTATTTTACTCTTTCACTTTCATTGATGATTGAACAAAAAAAAATCATTTTTAATTTTTTTCTATATCTCGTAGCTAATGCCCCTTTAACTTTTATACTAGCTACCTCTTTCAGTGCTCAACCGCTTTTCTCCCTTGTCCAACCTGCAAATTTTCACCAATGCAATTATCCATTTCCTTTAACACATCTTCATTGTATGTTCGTTCTGTAACTACTTTGTTTCCGCGTGATATTTTAAAAATGTATTTGGATCTATCTTGATTCTGGGGCTGATCATCGATGAGGGAAGTACCCCCATCCAATGCTTGTTTGGTTGGACTATTTCAAATTTCTCTTCATTATTTCTCCTGGTTTTCTCTTCCACCCTTTTATAACAAGTTATTTTGTTTAATCTACTGTTCCACTTTAATTCTGTTCCCGGAGTCATTTTAAAGATTCCTTTATAAAACTGAGAATGCAAATTGGGAATATGTCAAAGAGACAACAACCCGACCAAAGAGCAGACAATAGCCGAAGGCCACCAATGGGTCTCCAACGCAGCGAGAAAATCCCGCACACGGAGGTGGTCCTCGGCTATATGTTTGTTCCTTTGCATTAGTTCAATATCGGTGAGGTTTTCTCAGCTTATAACTTTTGATCCCTAAAAATAGCTTTCAACTCCTCCAACTGTTCCAAAACCAACATCATGTTATTGAATGTTGGTATATATTTTTTCAATATTTTGTTTTCCAATTTTATTTTGTTTTCCAGATTAAAAAAAACTCTTTTTTCATTATTTTGTTTTCAAATTATATTTTTCTACAAATTAAAAAAAGAAAATTTTTTTTTTTTGCAGTTATTTTTAGGAAAAAAATTAAGTGGGGCGTAGACAATTGAAGTGGGGCAAAACTTTCATTTTCTACTATTGTTATGCGCAAAACGTCTCTTATTTTCAGAAAATGATGAACACATGGAGCAGTCGCTTGTATAATTCTAAAATTTCAAAGTTCACCCAAATTTTATATTTACAACAGAAGCTGCGTATTTATATCCCAAATGAAACTGACACATCCATGCAGGTGCGATGGTTAGCACTGCATGCACGATTTGAACTACACCTTTTCGTTGATCCCATTTGATGCCAACGTTACGTTTTTAAGTTCTTATCCAAAATTTTTCCGAGTGATTCTCTCCTCCCTAGACCAAGCAATGTTGTTGTCAATGATGGTAATAGTCAGTCGATTGAGATTTGCTTTAGCGTGGCCAGGTGATCTCAAATGTCGACTGAGTTGAAGGTCTGGCTTACATTGATAGTCACTACGATGACCGTTCAATCGTTTATGAAATGGTTGTCTGACTCACCAACATACTGTTTACCACATTTACACTGTAAAAGATACACAGTATTTGTAGTCTAGCAAGTATCATTGCAAAATATGGTGTATTCCGTATCAGTGGAAAAAAATGAAAACAACACGTTATAAAGTTCATGCGTCCGAAGCACTTTTCTGGATTTACCTTCATCAGGAACGCTCAAAGCCGAATATTTGAAAGCCAAGGCTGTATAAGAACCTAAACAGTTGAAGAGCTGTATCACCAAAAAGGACCTTAAAAAAGTATAGCCTGGAGTGACTGTTAAAAGTCTGGGTATTCAGTATTTGCTTGCAAGTCATTTATCGTTTGTTGCAACAATCCGTCCAAGAGTCCACTGACGAAAAGTCTGCTTAAGAGGATAAATCAGCTGTCACCAGCAATTCTTTAAGGCTTTTAGGCCTACGGAAGGCCAGTACGGGTGACTCGGGGAATATCTTTGATAGTTTAGGGTAACATCATTGTGACTATCAACCTTATCTCATGTTGATTTCGCAGTCTAATTAGGATTTTTTAGTTGAAACGTCGAACATTAACTTCAGCCTATGAGAATTAGAATTTAAGTGCAAACTTGAACTCGAACTGCAATTCAATCTGATTAAAATAAAGATCCTGGGTCAATGCTTCGCTTAAAGACAGAGCTTTGACACAGGATCTGTATTTTAATCAGATTTCCTTCAATTCGAACCGGTAAAGAACTCGAAATTAACTCTGTCTCTATCTCTAAACCAAACTGGAACTCAATATAAAAAAGGGAGATATGGTATGATTGCCAATGAGACAACTATCCACCGGAGTTCAAATGAAGTGGATTTAAGCAATTATAGGCATCCGTACGGCCTTCAACAATGAGAAAAACCCATACTTTAAAAGGCCCCGAAATGTTAAATGTGAAACAATTTAAACGAGAAAACTAACGGCCTAATTTACTAGTATAACAAAACAGTTTACGAAAAACAAATATGACAGACACTGAACCAACAACAACCATTGAACTACAGGCTCCTGACTTGGGACAGGCACATGAAGAATATGGCAGGGTTAAACATGTTTGTTATCGCTCATTTTTTCAAGATAGTTTTATATGTCAGACTTTTTGAAATACCAAATGCGTGTGTTTCAATTTCAAAATATAAAATACCGTTTTCCCTTTTTAATTTAAAATTAAGAAACTTAAGGTAGATTCGTTGTATACCGCCATCTTGAATTATACAAAAGCAGTTCAAAATCGGTATAGTTCTTTGCCTAAATCTGCAAATTTTGAGACAGATTTGCAAGTTGTTTGTAAGACTGTTAAATTGTATAAAGAAAAATAAGTGATTTATTGCAATATTCAAAATGTTTAAACAAATACCAAATATTTGTGTTTTTATAATCAATTTTTGCAACTTAGTCATTTAAGGGGAGATAACTCTTATAGTAACATTTTTATACTGGAATGATAGTGAAATTTTCATTTTTCACTTGTGGCAAGAAAACAAGTTCGGTGACACCATTTTTTATTTTTATTTTTAAAAGCCTATTATAAAACCTATCTTCTCATATTTTATTTCAAAATTCTATCTCAGATTTTTTTTTATTCACAAAAATGAGTTTTTCCATGAACAATCTATGCAAATTTGGGCAATTTTGAACGACTTGTAGCTTGAAAAATAGCACGGTGACCCATACTTTTTATTATATTTCTGAAAAAAGCATAGTAAAATCTTCATTTTATCAAAGTATAAGAAAATTCTATCGGAGGAAATATATACCGATGATCCACCTTAAAGCTAAATAGAAATTTCAGTTTTGAATTTATAGGCAAATATTAAAATTATAAAAATAAACTCAAAACGGCTTAATATCTACATTCTTTGCTTTAAAAATTAAAAATATTCAAACTTTAAACGAGGACACGTGCTTTTAAAGAAATAATATAAAATGTATAGGTCATCAAAGTTGATTTCAACTTACAGTTAACACATATAGGGTAATGCGGAATTTTAATATTTTGTAAGGGTTATGTTGAAAATAAACGCATGGCTCAAAATGTTGTACGCCTGGTGCGCATTTCGTTCATAAAAGACTCATCAGTGACGATCGAATCAAAAAGTTAAAAAGAACAAATAAGTACAAAGTAGAAAAGCAAAAGGCATCATTGTGTAACTGAAAAAAAAGTACATTCGTATAGAATTTTCGGGAATTTAATATGAAAAAAAGACACCTTTTCCAGAGACATGTCATGGTTGTCTTGTTTTCCTAACCTAAATTGTGTTGAAATATGCTGATTTGAGTAAAATTTCAATCAGAAGGGTATGAATGTGAATAGACATGCAAACATTTGTTTGAAAATAAAGAGAGCCGCGTGATATCATCAAGTCCTTAAAATACGGGAAAAAATGTGGTCCGGGACATTTAACCTTGTGTTAGACCCTCCACAAACGTTCTTGCTTTCCTATTCCCCCAAAAAGTCACCCCATATTTTGGGAAGTGTCCACATATGAAGTTAAACCCCCTTTCGTGTTTTTTATAAATCATAATTCATAAAAATATAAAAGTGAATACTATATTGCTGACCAGGGGCGTAGCTACCTTCTGAATGAAGTGGAATCACAAACTAAAGGGCGAGGGGTCTGGGGGCCGCCTAAGGCCCCCAGTAGGTCCAGGGGGCGAAGCCCCCGGAAGCTCCGCATATATAGCGTTTCAAAACAATCGCAACCATAATAAAACTTGGACATTTTTGTTGTGTTTTCAGTTTTGGTCAACTATTTGTTTAACTTCGAGTCGAATGAAGACTAAACATTGTCGTTTGCGTTTTTTGTACGCCGTGAAAGCTTTGAAATGACGGAGATTAATTGTTCCATATGCTAGTATTTGTACTGAGCAAAGAAGTATAAAAAACAAACAATAAACATAAACACAATACTATGTGTGGAGTATCTGTTAGCATAAACATCATTGGATACCAAAAACTTGGTGGACACATTCTCCAATACTTTGCTTAACATATGTATTTAGATGTTTAAAAATTTTGTGGGTAAACTCTACAAGAGAGAGAGATATGAATTTCTAATTTTACGCAGTTAGGAATTGTCGAAGTTAAAAAAAAAGAACTTTTTCAGAGGGAATGGTACTTTGATCACGATCTTTTTCATGATCTGCGTTTGTTCATTATCCAGCTAATTAACAAATACATATGCATTCGACCAGTTGTATGGCAATATCTAGATGATAACAGTGAAGATACGTGTATTTAAAGTTTGGTGTTTCTTTCGAACAAGAATCAGCAGTTTAGTGTCCGACTCGGACAGAAAATTCATTATAAAATTGAATGACCAAATAGTCCAGTAAAACGAGTTAGAATTAACAATTTATTTAAATGCTTTTACAATCAACCATTCGTTTAGCCGGTCCATATAGAAACGACTTCGAATTATCCAATCTATATACAAGATGTTTTTTTGTAAAATAGATGAAAACGTAATATATGTACTGGAAAATATGCACTTTTTTTTATATATATCTTTTTTTATAATAACAGCAGTTCCAACTTCTCATCTGCTAGTATACGGAAACTATTGATTGATTGAATGGTTATTAATGTCCGGTAGCAAATATTAAATGCACACCAGGACAAGAATACGTTGACGTGATGTGAAAATGAACTATTCGTGTTGTCAAGACCTACATACTTAGTCAATTTTGAACTAGTTTACAAGGCA